>CABHPR010147951.1:18360-41727 GCA_902168415.1 Peromyscus melanophrys | reverse complement strand
TGTGTGTGTGTGTGTGTGTGTGTGTGTGTGTGTGTGTGTGTGTGTGTCTCCCCCCCTCCCGTGTGTTGATTAAATCAATAATACAGATGAAAACCTCTTTCCAAGGCAAAGCCTTCAGTTGGTACATGAAAATTAAAGGAAAAAATTAGAATAAAATTAGAATCAAGTACAAATGTACCAATCTGAACAACCACAGGTAAAATACAAAGTATGTTATGCTTAAACCAAAGCAAGCACAGAGACCAAGGAATACCTGGATCTATTTAGATTTTTGCTTAATCTCTGCTATTTTGTTGTGCAAAAATGTGTCATCACGATTAAGTGACAACATTTTAACAGATAATGACTTCTTTACCCAATTACTAAGATGTGAACAGACTTAACTCTGCTTCAGTGAGAATCAAGTAGGACTCTGACACTCCACACCATAGCCTAGGTTACAGTTATTGCCCATAACCATTGCTCTGAAGAAGAAGAAAAAGCCAAGTCCACTAAGAAAAGTCAGGTAGAAAAGAGATTGCTGTGATATTTATCTCATCTTTTTCTTCCTCCCATTTGCCTGCCCACTCCCCTCCTTATTGGAGTCTATAAATTCTTCATTTTCTTGAAATATTATTGAGATTTTCAGTGACATGAAAAATCAAGTTTAGAAGAATGCATTTTCCCTTTCACCACACACTATTCAGAGTGTGATGTTGGATGTGCATCCCAGATGCTGTCTCCAAACTTGGCTGTCTTACTCCACATCTGAGAAATAGTGCTCTCTTTTCCCCCTTCAGATATGCACAGAGAAGGGATGCAAAACCAAACTTTACTTTCATTTCACCCTTTATTTCCCAAATTAATTTGGCCATAGGATGCTTGCTTTGTAAGAGAGTTTATATGTGATGTGCTCAGCTTCTCTGAATGTGTTTCGTTGTTATTTAAAGATGCATTCAACGATCACCATCTAATGTTCTGAGATCTTCATGAATCAGTCACTATCCTTCCTTCACTCTGCTGAGTATAAAAGAATGATACTATGACAAATGAAATGCTTTTAAACTTTAATTTTAAATGTTACATTATTATTATTTAGAAAAGCAAATGCATTTTTTTATCTTAGCTTTGCATCTTTTGATCTTATCTGATTTCATGATTAGTTCCTGATTTTTTCAGCCAAAACTTTGGGATAGTTTTACATTAAATAAAAGAGAAAGTTTTAGCTGTTTCTTCTCTACATTACTACATTTTATTCCACCTTATTTTAGTGTATTATCAAGGACTTCCATTGTAATACTAAAGAGAATGGATGGGAATGATTATTTGTGTCTGTTACATAATCTTAGGAAGTTAGTGTTCAATCTTACCAGTAAGTACCCTCACAGATGTGTTCTAAGTAGATGCTTTTAATAAAATAGGGAAAGTTCCTCTTTCTCCTAAGTTTGCTGAGTGTTTATTACCAATAGTTAGCTTAGGATTTTTCTGCATCAATAAATATAATCACATATTTTTCTTATTTAATTTTTTGATAAGGTAAATTATACTCACTGGTTTCTAAAAGATAAACCATCCTTGACTATGTGGAACATTTGCTCTTTGTGACAGATGACTCTTTCCTTCTTCCTGCTAAGCCAGCGAAGACACTCTATTGGCTTATCACATCATAACCATTCTCATCCTGGCATAATCTCAGAAATAAACATAAATGTGCAGTATTCCTACTAAGACTGAGGTCCTAGGTGATTCTGACTTTTATACTCATCCACATACCCTACCACAGTTTACTAAAACAACTCTGTAACTGCATCTCGTTCTACCGTATCCCTCCATCAGTCTCTACTCCAGATGGACGTTCTCATCTGTCACCTGGACTCTCTGATTTGCTTGTTTTTCTAGGTTTGTGGGTGGCCATTTACCTTTTAGATTGATATAACTGAAAGAGTTCATTAATTATCAATTTGTTCAGGTTGTATTCTTACTACAAGAATGGAATACAGACTTTAAATTCTTTAAATATTGTAGCTAAAACATAAACAAGCTTCCTTAACCTTGACAACTCATGCTTTTCATGTCTAAGATTTTCACATAATATCTGACTATATCTTTCATTCTAATTTCTACTTTCCTGGAATTTATTAAAGCTAAACCTTAAGCCTTTGTAAAGTTGTCTGCCAACATTCTTGTATCCTTTTATTTTCTCTATTTCTTTTCTCCATGTGATGGGTTGAATGTGGCTGTTGAATCCCCAACAGATATACCAACATCATTTCCTTGCAAAACTGTGGCCATCCTGGAAAAAAAAGAGCCTTGAAGACGGGATTAAATCCAAGATTTGGAGAGTATTGTCATGCATTTTTCAGATATGGTCTAAAGTCAGTGCCACATATTATTATAAGAGACATGTAAGGGAGAGACATGCAGTGAGAAAATGAATTGGCTATGAGGGGAGAGAGAGAGAGAGAGAGAGAGAGAGAGAGAGAGAGAGAGAGAGAAATAGGGTTGGAAACATATAATCATAAGCAAAAGGATGTCTACAGCTAAAAGAAGCCAAAAAAACAAGAAGGATTTGCCGCAAGGATTGGATTTGCACTATGGCAGTCTCCCCCACCTTCCCAGCCCTCTCATTTTTTATTTCTTTGTAAAGTTACTGCCTTCAAGCACATCTTCCAGATCATTAAGTTTCTTTTATTCTGTTCACAGCTTTTATGGCATTATTCCCGTTTCTCATTTATAGGATAGGCAGTTTGGATCTTCATATTACCTTATTTTTGAGATCATCTATTCTTTGAGATCGTCTTCTACTCTTTGACTATTTTTATCCAATTAATTTCTCTATAATTTTCATATTGAAAGCTTGACTCAAACATATAATCTTAGAATAGAGCAGGCCACTTTAAAGTTCACTGAGAGATTGAACCCTGCACCTCACGTATGATAGGAAATAGTGCTGCCTCTCATCTGTATCCCCAGCTTATTGGAGAATCTTGAAAATCTGTGTATATTTTTAGAGGATTAATCAGTTTATCTTCCTCTGTAAGGTAGAATGTGCATTGGGCCCAGTGTTTTGTGAGTTGAATCAGAGGTCTAGAGGTCATCCTTGTCTGTATGTAGAGTGCTAGTACAAATCTACATACATGTGTGATTGCATGTGATTGTAAGAAAACCACATCATCATGCCCTCCAATATCTGCTTTCTAAACACTTCTCAATTATTGTTCTTCAAGGAATCTTAACTAGCACAGAAAGGAGTTTTGTTTAACCAAAATGAAAGAAGCTATCTCTAACAATTTAGTAGCTGATTTTATAAAAGTTCAAGGACTCTTCTTGTTTTTATCACACTATTAAATACACTTTAAATATTTCCAAATGCTGTTGTATCTAAGACCTTTCTGTATACAAACATGATTAAGCTTCAATTATGTTGGCATCATTCCACTCCAGGCACTTATATTTCAACTTTCTTCTTTCTACTAAATAAGTTTGCACTCTTCTGTCTGCTTTTCATCTACTCAGAACTCTAAATTTCTCAATTGCTACTGCCTACTCTCTCTTTCTACCAATTGTTTGAGGATTATTGCTTTTATTTAAAATATAACTACTTTTTCTGTTGTTTATTAATATATAGTAGACACAAATATGTGTGTTAAATTTGCTATATAATTCAGAGCTGCTATGTTATTATAGCATAGATAAGAATTTACCCCCTCAATAGGATATTCACATTCTCTTCCCTAAAACCTGTCAATATGCTACCTTACATGACAAAGAGTAATCTGAAAAGATGATTTAAGGATCTTGAAAGGAAGACAAACCTTGATCAACCAGTTATGATGATGAAAGATAGAAGCTGGGAAAGAGTGATTTTATATTATATTATATTATATTATATTATATTATATTATATTATATTATATTATATTATATTATATGTTATGTTATGTTGTGTTGTGTTATGTTATGTTATGTTATATTATATTTGTGCATGTATTTGTCTGTATATATATACATGTATATATTGTATATGTATATATTGACACAGAGTCTCAAATAGACTAGACTTTGAACTCCTTCTCCTGCTGTGTCCTATGTGCCAGGATTATTGATGTGCACCACTAATTCTAGTGAGAAATTAAAAGATGCTACAGCTGGAAAAAAGAGTGTAAATATTTCATAGAAGATGGAAATAATAAGGAAACAGCCTATAGATGGAGTGTTGTTTGCTGATACCTTGATTTTAGCATGTCAGACTCATTTTAAACATCTAACTCCTATAAGCAAGAAAATATATTTATATGATTTTAATTCACATAATATGCAATATTTTTATAGCTGAAATAAAAATAATTCAATAATATTAAGTTAATAAAATATGTACAGACAAAAATAGTAGAAACACAATTCTGCATTTTCTTTAAAATCTGGGGCAAGGTAGAGAGAGAGTATAGGGAGGGATAAATAACACTAAAGACCTTTTGAAAAAGTCATATGGAAGCCTACTACTGTAGAAGATCCCTAAAATATATACATATTTAAAATAGTTTAAATAGAGCTACCCTATAACAAACAATGATGAATGGTGCCAATACATTCACTTAAACACAAACACACACACGAGAAAAATGTGTCAGGAACATCTCTGTCAGTTGCTGGCCAGTGGTATCCCACAGATCCCAAACATTATATGTTATTGCCATTGCTCTTGGTTATACTGTAGAATTTTATGGTAACTCACTATTGATGAAAAACACTAATATTAAAGTAATAAAATATGGAGAAATCAAGTTGGTAGTCACTTGGAAGCTTGCTCACTGCTGGGTAGCTTTCATAGTGCTGACAGATGTTAAACATAGTAGAGGAGGAGAATAGTAATCACTGATCTTTCCCAGATGTGAACCCTGTGAACTACAGTAAGTAGGGAATGGCCTGGCAAGATATGCCCACTGGTCCAATAGTTGAATGAATATTATGAGAGTGACCAAGTACTTTCCAATTAGATTTAAGGCCCACTCAAAGAGATGGAACCCATTCTTGGAACTATCAATACGCCATAGGCTCTAGGGAAAAACCCACTATTACTATTATGCCAAATGGACATAATATTAAAGTCACTCTTAATGGCTTGTCACTGGAACAATAGATTAGTGCATCTCTCAACTCTCAACAGACATGTTCTCATCTCTTTAGAAGTTATTATCTCTGTAGTTGCTGATTAACAGAGACCTACAATTGGTTAAGGTGAAGAGTAAGAAACTGTGACTATGAAATACTCAACCCTACATGGGACACCTGTATCACTTCTCCTTTTCCCGAAGCTTAGTGATCTTTGTGGAAGAGATGCTGGAGAACTGTAAGAGGCAAAGGCAGTAGATGACTACAAAGAAGTCGTGTTTACCAACAGGTCAGTTGCACATATGGACTCATGGCAGCATATCATACACAGGACCCACACAGGTCCAAGCCAGACACAATTCTAGTATATATAGAGAGGTGGACATGAAGTCCCACCCCAGCTGAGGAGCTCTTTGCAATTGATAGCTGTTGGGAGAAGGAGAATCAGTTTTCATTAAGGGTATGGCCTCTGATAGGTTGACCACTCTCAAGTGGATGGACTCATAGCCCAGAGTATATAGACAACACAAATTAGACCTAATGGTCAAAGTTAAAAACAAAACAACAACAACAAAAAAACACCTCAAATTTGGGTATGTAAGGAATGAAGTTGATCAGGAAGGAGTTAGGAGAGAGGGTGAGTATGATCTGAATGCACTGAATGAAATTGCCAAGAATTAATAAAAATATTTTTATTTAAGTTATTTATTTATTTATTTATTTATTTTTATTTATTTATTTATTTATTTATTTTGGTTTTTTGAGACAGAGTTTCTCTGTGTAGTTTTGGTGCCTGTCCTGGATCTCACTCTCTAGACCCACCTGGCCTCGAACTCACAGAGATCTGCTTGGCTCTGCCTCCCGAGTGCTGGAATTAAGTCGTGCACCACTGCTGCCCAGCTATTAAAGATTTTTGAACTCTGGATTATGCTAAAATAGCAGCAACAGCTGAATCATACTCTGAGAGCCTGCGAACCTTGTCCTTGCTTGATCCTTGAAGCTAGGTGCCTCAGCAGTCCCAAAATGGTGTTGAAAATCTGGAAGGATCGCGGGGAGTCCTTTGGTTCTTACTTTACAATGGAAGCCTGGAAACATTGGTTCTGATCTCAGCAAAGGAATTATCATCAACAACATCAGTGTAAACCAATTGAGATGCCAGAGGGAAGGCCAAGCAAGGTGCAAAGGGTCGATGAGTAACCTTTCTTCTGCCAGCCCTTTGTATCTGCTACCCGAAGGTGCCACCCACAGTTCAGTGGAGTCTTTCCACATCAGGTAAGGCAGTCAGGACAATTCTTCACTGAAGATTCCCTACCTAAGTGATTCTAATTTGTGACAAGTAAGTTCCTATAAAGCCAACCATAACGATCGACTTCCCTCTTTGACCCTGAAGACAGATCAGAGAACCAGGAAGCAGTTATAGCCATCTTGTTTAGCAGAAAGGACAGCAAGAGATCCAACCAAACACCAGGCAGGGCTCCAATAAAAATATTTTTTAAAAATCTATACGAATTTCAATTTTAGTATGTATTCACAAATACATACATTCGAAATGCATACACACACAAAAGAAATTAGGAATTATTTGCCAGCTATTTAAGGGACTGAAAACTGATTTTAGTCAACATTATATTTCAAATTTCATTTACTTTTGTGTCTGTGTAGTTTTTAAATGGCCTATAGTAAAAAAAATGATTTTTAAATTAAAATCTAATGGCAAAATTTTTAAAAATAAAACTTATAAAATGCTTACCTTAAAGGATTTATTAATAATGGAAAAAAGTTTATTATGTCAATAATAAGAACTTAAATGTGTATTTGGAGAACAAATATGTAGTAGTGCAAGAAAGCTAATTTTAACAAATAACTAAAAAAACATACATAGTCTTTGGTGGAGTCACTCATTCATAATTATATTTATACTGTAAATATTATATGCTTTTTACTATCATCCACACGTATATAATGCCTAATCAAACCTTTAAGACATAGCTTTCCTACCTTTTCCAAAACACTGTGCCACCAATATGATCCATAAAATCAACAATGATAAAAATGAAAAAATGGAATCAGCAACAAAGTAGATCTCTGTTATAGTTAGTCCAGGCTAGCATGAAAACATTTCTCAACATGTTTCCATTAATAACTATTTGGAATTTTCAAATGAAATTATACCTAAATATTATTCTAACTATTAAGCAAAATTTGAGTCTGTTTTGAGGTCAAGTCAGGCCAATAGTTTCTCTAGTAATAAAACCCAATGCTCATATGCTTCATTATCAAATGCTTTATATCAAATCTATATAAAAAGGATTTACCTCTATATATTTTATTCTTCCTCTCAAAATTAGGATGAACAAGGATATATTTTCTCCCTTACAATTACTCTGGTTTTGGCTACTTCAGCATGTATTTTCTTAGACAAGTTGGTGTAAACAGAGGTTTCTGTCCTGCGAGCAACTCCCAAATACCCAGCAGCTGCTTCCCAAATTACTTCACAAAGCCTTGTATTAATTACAAATAGTGAGCCGGTAGCTCAGGCTTAACTAACTAGCTCTTACAATTAAATTAACCCAAAATTCTTATCTATGTTTAGCCACGTGGCTTGGTACCTTTCAATAAGACATTCTCATTTTGCTTCCTCTGCATCTGGCTGGTGTCTGCCTGACTCTGTGTCTCTCTTCCCTTCCTTCATTTGGGTGTCCCGCCCGTATTTCCTGCCTGGCTACCAGCTAATCAGCTTTATTTATCAACCAATGAAAGTAACACATATTCACAACACACAGAAGGACATCCCATTGCTGTGGGATGGTCTGTATGTCAAATTGCTCTGATTGGTCAATAAATAAAACACTGATTGGCGAGTGGCCAGGCAGGAAGTATAGGCGGGACAAGGAGAGGAGAATGCTGGGAAGTGGGAGGCAGAGGAGAGAGACACTGCCAGCCACCGCCATGACAAGAAGCATGTGAAGACGCTGGTAAGCCACAAGCCACGTGGCAAGGTGTAGATTTATGGAAATGGACTAATTTAAGATATAAGAACAGTTAGCAAGAAGCCTGCCACAGCCATACAGTTTGTAAGCAATATAAGTCTCTGTGTTTACTTGGTTGGGTCTGAGCAGCTGTGGGACTGGCGGGTTAGAGAGATTTGTCCTGACTGTGGGCCAGGCAGGATCAGAAAAACTCTAGCTACAATCCCACATCAAGTGGGTATACAAATGTTGATGAGTGATGATATAATGTGTAGGTCAGTGGTTCTCGACTTTCCTAATTCTTCAGCTCTTTAACACATTTCCTCATGTTGTGGTGACTCTCACGCATAAAATTATTTTTATTGCTACTTTATAACTGTAATTTTGCTACTGTTGCAAGTCATAATGTAAATATCTGATGTGCAGGATATCTGATAAGTGACTGTTAAAGAGCTGTTTGGTTGCTAGCCATAGATTGGAAGTGCTGATGTAGTTCCACCCTGCTCCCCCACAGATTTCCCATCTTAAATAAGAATTGTGATGATGGTAATGAATAACTTACCAGAAGCCATGCAGCTAATAAAAGATGAGAAAGTATTTGAATCCTGGATGAACATTTAAGACATTTTAAAAATATGGGAGATAGATATAGATGTGAAAGCTTCTAGAAATATTGCATAACATTTTTGAGTTAAGATTTTAAAGTTAAAAATTAAGACTTACCTTTTATGGATCTTTAATGCCATACATTACAGATGACCAATTACTCTACCTAAATTTGGACATGAATGAATTTAAAAATTCTATCATTCTACATGTTCTGCACTCCTAGACTAAGTGCTAAGTGTTCTTTGTTCCAGTATACATAAGTTTGAAACAGTATTAATAATAATTAGAGATGTGTGACCCAGAGAGAAGCTCTTCAGCTACAGAGATGTTTTTAACTGAGACTCGCTGGATTCCTTTTATAAAAATTATATTGCATATTAAGATGTAGAAGCCACAGAAGTTCCAAAATTGTAGAGTTAAACTTTTCTGTATAACCAAACTTCAAAAAGTTGAGTTCTCCAGTGAAGACATTCTCTAGTGATAGAGTAACTTGAGAACAAGGATTTATTGCTGTGTGGTTATTGTATGTGTGTTGTCACTGACAAACTTCCCCAATGAACACCTCCCAAGAAGTAGAAGAAGCCCCAAAGAAGCCCAAATCTCTGATTTATCTTGGGCTATAAAAGTGACATTCACATTTCCAAAAAGCAATTTGCCAAGAATTTGAGCAAACCAGTAGGCAGTAAACAGAATCAACCTTGCCCCAAAGACTATTTATAGGAGTATTAACATGATATGCAGAATAAATTGGAGAGGGACATCTTCTAGTATTCTAATATGTAAAATCTAAACTCAAATAACAGTTTAAAATTCAAAAGACGAGTGGATAATGTCATATATAGACCGAGGCTATAGCTAGAGTTGAAGCCACAGGAAGTCCATCCCTTTACCTCTGCTCTTCTTAGGTGTCATAGTATACAGCTATTTAAGGATAAATTTATGAGTTCTTTTTTGGTGCTCTTTCTTGTTTACCAAATCTGCCCATCAGCACATCAGCCCAGGTTAGTTGATGGGTACCCAGTCTTCAAGCACATTTTACTGTCCTTATACTTCTCTTTTATCTGGGCATGTTATCACTTTAGTAGACTATGTAAAGGGTTTGCCTCTCACTAAACATAAAAATTGAAGTACCACAATGGCCTGCAGAATGCTATGTAATTTATTTTTTAGCTGCCCCTCTGAACTCAACACTCAGTCTCTCTGTTGTGGAATAATAGCTTGAAATGTGCTACATTCATTTATGCTGTGGAACATTTGTTTAATGATACAAAGACATGTTGCATTCTTTTAAGTTGCATTTGTTTAACTCTGTCAAACGTGTTACTTTGCCTGTCTAAAACACCTGATTGGTCTAATAAAGAGCTGAACGGCCAATAGCTAGTCAGGAGAAGGATAGGCAGGGATGCCAAGGAGAGAGGATAAATAAAAGAGAAAAGAAGAGGAAAGATAAAAGGAGGAGAGGAGGATGCCAGGGGCCTGACATACAGCCACACAATCAGTCACTCAGTACAAAGGAAAGAAAGATATATAGACTAGAGAAAGGTAAAAGCCCAGAGGCAAAAGGTAGACAGGATAATTTAAGAAAAGCTGGCTAGACATGGGCCAAGCTAAGGCCAGGCATAAATAAGGAAGAATAAGTCTCCATATATTTATTTGGGTATTGAATGGTAGCCCCCAAAGAGAAAACAAAACAAAACAAAACAAACAAACAAACAAACAAAAACCCTACATTTTGTTGTACCAATGTGAGAATCAAATACTCACTTAGGGCCTGAGAAAGCTGAAAGATATGGCTCCTTTAAAGTCTCTGCCATAGAGCAGAGCATTAAAATAGCCTCTTTCATGCTGAGTAGGAAAAAAAACAATAAAAAACAAACAAACAAACAAAAAACAACTAAGAACATCTGCCCTAGTGCAGGGCACTGGCATTCTAGATCTGGGGTTTGAATGCAGTTCTCAGTCACCCACCTCTGACTGGGCCAGGAGCTTTTGACTTGGCTTTCACAGATCTAGAAGTGGGCAGAGCTAGCCACCAAAGCCACAGAGGAGATCCTACCAACATTGCATAGCAGTTTAAAAGCTTATGCAGTCAGAAAAGGATAGATATACACAGTAAAGACAGTTTCAGACAGGGAAAACCTCTACACAGGGTCCAGTGTGTTTAAAAATGTGCATAGGCTTAAGAAAGAAAAGGGAAAGAATATAGACAGATATAGAAAAAAATTTAAAAATAATAAAGTCTTTAAAGAGAGAAGTAAAGTAATAAAAAAAAAGCCACATAACAATGGAAAATACAGAAGGAGTCTGGACCTATATGGTATTGTGCTTACTTTAAAGTTTTTGATTGCTGATAAGCAAACAACAGCTGCTGAGAGACTTGGGATTGAAAGAGGGACTGCTGACATACACTAGCCTAGATATTTTAAGAATGCCTTAATTTTAAAATGGAACTTAAAAAAAATACATTGCTTTGGAAAAGAGGTTTTGTTTTTATTTCCACAGAAAACGAGAGGCTGTGGATACCTTCAAGATTGATATGGATCAGGTTTCATCAAGGAAGACCTCCTGAATTTTGACAAATTCATTCATTGGAACCCAAGTGTAAGTACCTCAAGATTTGGTATTTGCTTTTCCATTTCTCTATTCAATTTATTTTTGTCTCTTGTTTTTAAGACAGGCTGTCATTCTACTGTCTAGCATAGCCTAGACTCAATTTTCAGTAATCCTCTTGCCTTATCCCCCTAAAATATGGGGTTTTACATGTAGTGGTTACTTATCTCATTGCTGTAACAAAATATCTGACAAGAGGATATTTAAAGAAGAAATATTTATTTTGGCTCATATTTCAAGATGGTTTATTCCATCACTGCAATAGAGACAACATGTCAAGAGTGGGAGGCTTACTGGCCACAGGGCATCCATAGATAGGGAGCAGAAACATAAATTAGGCCAGGACTATAAAAACTCAACACCTGTCTTTGATTGACCTCCTTCATCCAGCATCCAGCAAGGCTCCATCCCCTAAAGATTCCACAACCTTCCAAAATGCATCACCAGCTAGAGAAAATGTTCAAACACATGAGCCAATGAGAGATATTTAACACTCAAATCACAACACTCTACTCTTGACTCATACAGATAATGGCCATCTCAAGATGCAAAATGTGTGTTAAAATTTTCACAGTCTTTATAGTCCATAACACAGTTCAAAAATCTCTTCTGAGACTCAAAGCAAACTCTGAACTGTGAGTGCTCATTAAAACAAATAAACAAACAAAAATTATACATGTCAAACATGTAATGGCACAAAATAAAATAACATTTCTATTCCAAAGGGCAAGAATGGGGGACTAGCAAGAAACCTCACACCAAAGCAAGACTGAAACCTGATAGGGAAAATAGTAAATACTGTAGCTCTATCTTTGGCATTTTGGACTCATTATAGACTCATTTATGCTCCAAAGAACTTAGGTAGCCCTGCCTCTTCCACTCTGCTGCCTATAGCACACACAGACTCTCTTGTGAGTCTATTGTACTAGATGTATGCATGCAATTTTCTTTAGTGGGCATCTCAAGGTTCTGATACTTCCAACATCCTGGAATCTCCACTGCAGCTTTGACTTCACCTTAAACAGTTTTACACAATGGCCTCTCTCATAAGACTTTCTTAGGAAGCTCTGCCACAGCTCAACTTAAGACCTCAGTCACTCTTTGGAATATTGGTGTAAGATTCCATAATACTTTCAGTCATACATTTTCATGTATGTAAAAAAACAGTACCACATGGATAAGGTTGTCAAGTTCTGCTGGCAGATTGGCATGAGTCCTGATCTCTTTGGATCATAGTTGCACCAATCTGTGTTTGCACACTCCACAGTTGTTTTTGAGCAGGGAAATTAATAAGTACAATCTTGGGCTATGCTCTCTCTTTTAAAATTAATTTGCATTTTTAGAAATTGGAAACTTCTATAGGTGTAGGTCTTAGTCTAAAGGCATCATAAACATTGTCTCGGTGAAGAACCTGAAGTTTCACCTTAATAGTTAAAATATCTTTTCCAGCATACATTATGACTTCAGCTTTAAATTCACTTAATCTTTATTCATCAACAATCTATACATTTAAAAATTGCATTTCTTTACACTTGGTTACAGTTTTTCACTGAAAACCTGGATAATATTAGTCAATGTAGTGTTTTAAATGAGTATTTCCTGCATACTGTACATGTATTTGAATCCTTGGTCCCTGGTTATGTGGGGAAGATTAGGAAGTGTGATCCTTTTTGAAGAGATAGGTCCCTAGAATGGGCTTTGAGTTTTCAAAAACCTACACCATTCCCAGATCTCTCTGTCTGTCTCTGTCTCTCTCTGTCTCTCTCTGTCTGTCTCTGTCTCTCTCTGTCTCTCTGTCTCTGTCTCTGTCTCTGTCTCTCTCTCTCTCTTTCTGCCTCATGGTTGTCTCAACATTTAAGCTCTCTGCTACTTCTCCGGGTCCGAGCCTGCCTGCTGCGATGCTCTCCATAGCCTAGTCTTCTGAAACTCTGAGTCCCAGTTAACTCTTTCTGAGTTGCCCTGGTCATGCTGTCTCTTCACAACAATAGAACAGTTACTAAGAAAATGAAAAACGGCAAAGCCATGGACTGCATAGCCTGTTATGTAATTTGCTCATCAAATACAAATGCTTTTAAATTCAGCCTCATTCTAGCTTTGAAGAAAGGTCGGAATAAAATCTGATTCTCTATCAGAATATAAACCAGAGTGGCCTCTTACCCAGTGTCCAGTTAGACTCAGTGTTACCCTGTGAAACTTCATGAACCAAGCCTCCATGTCCACATTATGTTTAGGTATATCCCTTATAACTAATCTTTCCAGAACTTTTATTATGAATGGGTGTTGGATTTTGTCAAAAGCCTTTATGTATTTAATGAGATGATCTCTGTTATTTATTTATATCTTTCAGTTTGTTTATATGGTCATTTACATTTATCATTTTATGTATCTTGAACCAGCCCTTCATCTGCAGGATGAAGCCTACTTCATCAAGGTGGATGGTCTTTTTGATGTGTTCTTGGATTAGGTTTGCAAGTATTTTATTGAGTATTTTTGCATCTATGTTTATAAGTAGTATTAGTCTATAACTCACTTTTTGTTGGGTCTTTATGTACTTTGGATATCATGGTAATTACAGCCTTATAAATTTATTGGGCATTGCTTCTTCTACTTCTATTTTGTGTAATAATATGAGGAGTATTGGCATTAACTCTTCTTTGAAAGTCTGAAACAATTCTGTACTAAAACCATCTAGCTCCTGGCTTTTCTTGGTTGAGAGACTTTTAATGACTTCTGTTTCAATGGGGGTTAGTTGGTTTAAATTACTTATCTGATATCTGATAATTTTTAAAAATACTTATTATTTATTTATTTATTTATTTATTTATTTATTTATTTATTTATTTATTTATTTTTTGCAGCCTTATTACAGTTCCCCCCACCCTGCCTTCCTCTCCTTCTGCTTCCTCCCCTCCCCTCCCCTCTGCAAACCCCTATCCATTCCTCCTCCATTTCTATTCAGTAAAGGGCAGGCCTCCCATGAATATTAACAAAACATGGCATATCAAGTTACAGTAAGACTAAACACCTACCTTGAATTAAGTCTTAGTCTTGCCTGGTCACAGGAGGTGGCCAGTTCCAGGAAGTATCTCCTAGGAGTCTTAGCTGGGATTATCTTTGTAGATTCCACAGAATGTCCCTTGCACTGGGTTTCTACCTGTCCCTGGAATGACCCCCTTTCCTGTAGGCTCTTTTAGTACTCTCCCCCTCACCTGACTCGTACCTGATCCCTCATGTTCATATCCTCACTCACCCCCAGCCCACCTATGAAATCTCCTCTATTTACTCTTCCCAGGGAGATCCAAGGGTCCCCCTTGACCCCTCCTTGTTACCTAGCCTCTCTGGGTCTGTGGATTGTAGCATGATTATCATTTACTTTACACCTAATGCTTATCTGATCTTGATTTAATTTTGGTAAGTGATGTGTATTAAGAAAATTATCCATTTCTTTTAGATTTTCCAATTTTGTGGGACATTTTAATCAGTGCAAGCACAAGTTATGACAGCCAACTTAGTCATATGCTTTGTATCATCTTAAAATACAAAACATTCCTTGAAGAAGGATAAGGAAGGAAGGCTAGGGAAAGAATGGAAAGAGAAAATGAGCATTTAAAAAGGTTATTCTTTCTGACAGAAATATGAGGGGGTTCATTTACTAGTACCTGATGATTCCTATGACCCAATTTTTTTATCTTGAAAATAACAATGTCATTTGTACAGGCCTATTTAGATTTAAACCTTACTTGCTAGCTATTAGTCATACTATCTTGAAGAAAATAACTTCACAAAATCTTCTTTACTTTTTTATAAGATTAAAACAATAGTTTTTTTAAAGATTATTTTTAAAAATTACATTTTCTCTGCACGTATGTTTGTCTACCATGTTGGAGCCTGGTGACCTTGGAGGTCAGAAAAGAGATTTGGACCTTTTGGAACCAGAGTTATGGATGGAATGACTGTGAAGCACCATATTAGGGCTGGAAACTAAACCCATGTCCTCTACAAGAGTGACAATTGCTCTCAACTGCTGAGTCATATTTATTGCCACCATTAGTGTCTTATTCTACTCCCTAAAGATCACAGGGATTTGATGTGCCATAATACCCAGCAGAGTGTCCAGCCTACAGCCAACATTCTTAAGGTTGTTTTCTACTAACTACATCATTTTCTTCCCTGTCTTAAATAGTAGTAGCCAAGTTTACTTTTTTTTTCAAACTTTAAGACTTAAGTAACACAACTGAAAACATATGCTTATGAAACCTGGAAGTAGAGGAAAAGGCAGGAACCAAAAATCAAAAGGGAATAGGAGAGTAGGTTCACTCTTCTATCTATAAATAAGGCCCGGCTTCTCAAACATGTTAAAGAGAAGAACTGCACTGGAAACCAAACACACTAAATATATGCCTCTGTCTTCACAGGTTGGGATGGAATCTCCTATGTGTAAGTGTTTGCTGGTAGTGTGGAAACAATGTCCTAACAAAGAGACACCAGAGAGCTCCATTCTTCTCTCTGCTAAGGGAGGATACAGGAAAATGTTAGTCTGTGAACTTTGGAAGCATTCTTCATCAGGCTGTAATAGTCTACATGACCAACTTACCCTAGAATTTTGGAAAATAAAGTGACCATTGTGGGGATCCCTATAAGCTCTACTGCTGGCAAGAAATGAACGGTGGGAAGCAAGAAGGAAATGTGGTTCGGTACAACTTAATTAGCTTGGGTGGCTCAAACTTCTGGATTCTGACCCCAAGCTGTTTATTTTTTTAACATATTTAAACACATTACAATTTTGGAAAAAAATTTCCTCAATAAAATTATAACAATAAAGCATAGGGCACAACTACTTTGAAACTCTTTTGCAAAATACTGTCTCTTGCAAAGAACCTGTGACCTCCTCCACAAGAGTGGGTTCTGTTGACTGAGAAACAATGCTCAGGATACGAGTCTAGGGAGGAAGGGTTTGTAATAAGCGCAAAAACTTTTTTAAAGAACATGGGACCTTTTTATGAGGATGGGTTCTATTGACTGAGAAACAATGTGCAGTATAAGGGGGATTTGAGTGAAGGCTGTCTCTACAAAATAGCAACATTCATTTCCAGCCTTCTGGGAAGAAAAGGGTCAAAAACCTCTTCTGTTGATGAGAAAAGTATGTATGTTTAACAATTCTGGTTTCTCCGGGGCGGTGGTGGTGCACATCTTTAATGCCAGTACTCGGGAGGCAGAGGCAGGTGGATCTCTGTGAGTTTGAGGCCAGCCTGGGCCACAGAGTGAGTTCCACCAAAGGCACCAAAACTACACAGAGAAACCATGTCTCAAAGAAAAAGAAAAGATCCTAACTTAACAATTCTGGTTTCTCTATTTTATCTGTGAGCACAAGGACCTTATGTTCTTCTGCATAATGATCCCAAGTCACCTAGTTTATGATGTTTTGCTATAGCAACACAAATATACTGAATGCAAGTTTTTGACTTCTTTGCCACATTCATCATCTGCCTCTGCATTATTGTAACACATCCTTTGCTTTGTGAGTTACTGGACATCTTCCTAGATGTGTCCTTCTTCCAAGAGATGGGAAACGTCAGTGGAAGTTGCTTAAACTTGGAACATTAGAGGTTTTCATATCAAAGAAAGGAGTTGTAAGGGCCAGGGCTCGTTGACATTTAACACTTGGTGTTCCCATCAGGGATTGGATGGGAGAAGGGATATTTGTGCAGTATCCTTCAACTTTTACCATGAGGACACTCAACTGGGAAGAAAGAAACTTTCTCTTCTATAAAGCAAGCATTATATTTTTAATAACCATGAAGGAGCAAATAATTACTTCCCATTATACTCAGCTATTCACCCTAGAATGAGAAGGAGACAAATGGATTTGTAGCAGTGTCATCACAACGTATTTATCACCAAAAAGGAATACCCATGTCTTTTTAAAATCTTTTCTTGTTTTGTTTCTACCTCACCATGCTGATAGCAGTGATTCCGTTTTCTTTCCCTAGCTACATTGCTTCTAAGTATTGAAACCACCCTATAAATTTCACTCATACTGAAGTAAGTCCTTCAGGCATCCTCTCCTTGTTTTTTGTTTCATGCACCTGCTTCCTGAATGAAGCTTGTAACAATTCTGAAGATGTTACAAATAATTCAACTTGAGAAAGCCTCTTTCATTTCTTTGATGTAGCATATTCATGTATGTGTTCCTTTGTATATATCTTTGTCCACAAAGCTAGGGGTAGAATCATGCTACTAAATGTCTCTAGTCTTAATGGTGCATTAATCTGTCATTGTATGATACATTTTAAAAATGCTCATGATTTCAGAAATAGATAATATTCCTTAGAAGAAAAGAAAGGGAAAAAGAAAGGCAAATCAAATTAAACACAAACCTCTGGGTTCTATTATAACAATAAGCTTTATGTCCCCAAGTTGGACAGAGCACACCTTGGATACAAGAAAATTTGTCATTCTTGGACATGTTTCATTTACTGAAATGCTGTTTGAGAGAAACTTTATTAAAGATGCAAGACACTGGAACAATGCCACTTTACTGTGTGTCAGTGCTTTCAAATAAAATCTTTTCTCCAAACACTTTGGAGAATTAAATAATACAAGACAGGGGAGTGCATCCAGTATAAATTATACAATACTATGGCATAAAGAATAATTTAAAGAATCACTTAGACACCCAATAGCTAAGTCCCAGAGAAATT
Organism: Peromyscus melanophrys; assembly: GCA_902168415.1. Taxonomy (NCBI): domain Eukaryota; kingdom Metazoa; phylum Chordata; class Mammalia; order Rodentia; family Cricetidae; genus Peromyscus; species Peromyscus melanophrys. The sequence goes on along the minus strand of CABHPR010147951.1, from coordinate 23,747 downwards.
GGAAGAAATAAGAAAGATTTTTCAGAATTTTCTTTGTCTGCTGGTTATGTAGAGTGCTTGAAGTGGCAAAGAAAGATGAGATTCATGGTAGAATATGGTATCAAAATTTATTGTTGAAAAATGAAACCATTCAACATTTCTTGTCTAAGGGAAACAGTTGTTCTTGGTGTTTTGACATTGTGAAGAATCTGAATCATAATAAATGTTGGCTATCTACTATGACTTAAATTATTTGGAAGCCCCAGACTTCAAGTTTATTATGCATATATAAAACTGAAATTCACTGAGGTGAAGTTGCCTATGCACATGATCAAATAGCCGCCAGACAGTAACCAAAGAGCAAGTCCTTGAAGCAAACTCAAGTATAACTGGATTCAAATCCTGGCACGTGCTGCCACTCAAGTGCACTTTCAAGAACCAGAATTAATGAGCCACATTTCCATTGAGTATATTCCTACTGTTTTCTAAAAAATGCTATGCAGTCAAGTGCTCTCGATCTTCATTCTAAGACTCTTAATTCATAAAAACAAAAGTAGCTAGAGTGTCATGACCACCCAGCAGAGAATCTATAAACAATTTTCATTGTCCCAAAGTGCATCCTATTTCTACACTCTTACATTAACCTTTGCTGAGAGTTGGGCGACACACAATTTATCAGGTGCACTAAAGGAATATCAGCTTTCATCTCAGAACACAGACTAAACAGAAACCCATAGTATGGTAAATGTTATACTTATTTTCTTATTTCTTTCTGGCAAGAGCCAAGATTATTTTTGAGAGAGAGTATACTGGTCTTACAACATTGCCTCCTCTAAATCCATCATAAAATTCCAACTCACAGTTTCCAAGCTACCCCCCAACTCTCTCTAGCTTTGAAGAATATTCACACTTCACTACTTGATCAATAAGAGTAAAGTTCATTTATGAGCCCCAGTCCTCATTCTTCCTTCCTCTGTTCCTTCTTTTTCTTCAATGGGTCCGTGGTAACTCAAAGGGAAACAGCCTTTGAAGAACCATGGTGCTTCTCATGGAGTAACATATACTCAGGACTATAGAAGAGAGGAAAAGCATCCAGACTTCAGCAATATTACTGAGCCATCAATATCTAAATGTTTGATATGTGAAACATACAAAATCTGTTCAAATTTCATAAGAGCAGATAGCTTGGTTATTTCAGGCAAATTCCAGCAGACAGATCAATTGACATATGAAGAAGGAATGTTGGCCTTGAGTTTTACAGCTTATTAGTTAATTTCTACATTACTATGACAAAATCAACTTGAGGTAGGGAAGGTTTATTTAGGCTCATGATTTCAGAGGTCTCCGTCCATCTTAATGCAGAAGGCATGGTAGAGGGTCTCTGTCCTGGTGGCTGAAGTGGGAGGCAGCTGGTACTTTCATTGTAGGAGACCAGGAAAAAGAAACCATTACTGGAACCAGGGTATATATAACTTTTCTAGAATTGTCCTCAGTGACCCATTTTTATGCACCATGTATTACCTCTTAAAGCCTCCACCCACATCCTCCTGAAGAGTTCTACAAGCCAGAAATTCATCATTCAAAACATCAGCCTGTGAGAAACATTTGAGATTCAGACCATAACAGAGCTAAATGCAAAACTAAAGAGTAATAGAGGAATTCTCTCTATGATCACAGAATTTGACAAGGTCACTCTTTTCTATGACATCTAAACTATAGATGTTTAGTTGTCAATTGAAGCTATGCATGATTTCTCAAGGCAGCTTACCAATTAGCCATGAACATCATTTATGAAGTACACATATTTATTGCTCTGCTCCCCAACTCATTGGACACATGAGAAGGTATGCATTTTAGCACATCTTTCTCTATAAGACCAACAAATAGGACACAAGTATGAAGTTTGGATCCTGTCACTGGATATTGTAATACTCCATGAGTATTTCAATCACAATAGAATAGATTATGCTATAATGAAAGCATAGTAAAAAATAAGAAGAGAAGTCAAAAGATCCTTATGCTTTAAAATAGTTAATGGTTTATTATTCACTCACATTCCCTGTTCATTTTTTTTTTTTTTGGTTTTTTGAGACAGGGTTTCTCTGTGTAGCTTTGTGCCTTTCCTGGAACTCGCTTTGGAGACCAGGCTGGCCTCGAACTCACAGAGATCCGCCTGCCTCTGCCTCCCGAGTGCTGGGATTAAAGGCGTGCGCCACCACCGCCCGGCACATTTTCTAAATTTTAACTAGAAAACATGTCACATGGCCACTTTGATGTGCTGAATATGAACTTTTGAGGTAGAAGAGAAAAGAATGAAACTCATAAAACCCACCCTTACACAGTGGTCCTACTATATCATTTTCCTTCTCTGCAGACCAATTCCCTTCTTCTTTAGCAACAACAATAATAGCAACAATATCACAATAGTAGAACCAATTATTTTATCCATCCTTGACTTTCCTAAACATATGTAATCTTTGAAATGGATTTACATGATTCCATCTTTTAATTGTTAATGCTAAGCATCCATTTGTCTTCATGGAGTCAAAACCTGAGAAACCTTCTGCCTCAGCACTCAGCAATTTGAAAGTTTAGGCAGCTAAAGGAAGAATATGATGTGTGGATATCTACACAAGACAAGATGTTTTGGGCTTCTTGGAACTACTCTGCAGGATACTAGTGGGCAAAACAAGTTGTTTAAGCATGCTGGGTAAATAGCACCAGGTGTGATAGATGGGAGCCAAGCTGGGTTTTTTCCAAGCTTGGTGTAGGTACTGGTTCTCATTTCTTTTCTTAGAGAATCCACAGTAATACTTTATGTAACTCTAATTAACAACTCTGTTTCCCTAAAGATGACCTGTGGCTGTCATCATATTTGCCTAAACTACAATCTGGCAAGTTTGGAAAACTCACATCTTGTGTTAAAGCCATATGGTGTCATCAGCTGTAGAATTGAGAAATGGCTTCCAGTTTGTCAATATGTTTTTGATAATTTTAAAGACAATTCTGTGGACTTCTCACACAAAATTCCACTTTGAATGAGCATATAAGAGATGCCTTTACATGAACTTGTAAGTTCCTTTGATGCAAAACCTTCCTGTTGATGAGATGTTATTGGTTGTAGTGTTAAGGCAACTTCACATAGTTAAAAGGGAGGTTTATTTTGTGGGGTGACTTACAAGTAGAGGGATAGGTTACGGGGTCTGGGAAAGGTGTGGTGCAGTCCAGCAGTGTTCTCTGGAAACTGCTCAATCCACCTCCAGCATCCAGGATCCAGGAACCAAGAGAGCCGGCACATCTGGATCTAGGGTCTTAAGGGCTCCTGTCTTGGCCCGCCTTGTAGGCGTGACAGTTACTGGAGCCTCAGTGGGGGTAATACTTCCAGGTCAAATCTGGAACAGCTACCCACTACAAGATATGCCTTCAGATAAGTTTCCCACTTAGCTGAGACTGAGGGAGGCAAGACCACGGAAGCAGCAACTTCAACTGTACCAAGCTTTGTCTCAGGCATGACTTGATATTTTCTGTAGTCTGCCTCAGGGAAAATAAAATCATCACCTACAAGTTTACAGGGCATAAGATAACAACCTGGCCTTGACATTGACATTTTTAGGTCAGGGTTACTTACTGTTTTTTTAATTTAATTTTATTTTATTTTTAATGTAAGAGAAATGCAAAGAAACCCAGATGACTCAACTTCTACACCTTTATTTTAAGAGCTTGCTCCTGTCTTTTCTACTCAGTTAAATATAAAGGATGTTTCTAAATCTGAGTGACAAAGCTGCCAAAATGGTGATGAATATTTCCTTCAATGCTGATAAAACAATCTTTCGATATCATCAGCCTGCAAATCACCGAATACCTTGAATGCAATTTGTAGTATGGAGGGTTTTATTTGTTTCAATTCACAATGAATTGAATTTTTCAGATGGAAAATGAGAGCAAGAATTGGCTTATTATGAGAGTGCCATGCTGGGAACTAGAAAGAACAGTGAGCCTCCCTAATCTTTGGTCTTTGCTGTTTGCTCACTGGAGAATGCCAATTCTTCTTCAGCTGCTACCAAAGAGATCTGGGTTACAGATTAAAAATGAGAGGAATGAACTCTTCCTGGATTAAAACCCATGAGAACACTTCATTAATAATGACATATGATAGAAGGACCTAATGCTTTCTGTTACCTGTCTATGTCACTATAATTAGACCTACATTGCTGGCCTGATTTCAGCCCACACCTGCTTTTGCACTACTCCATGTTGCATCCAGTGGAACAACTCAACTCTGGCTTTTCTTCCCCCACTTCATCATTTAGTATTCTTGTTCCTTCTAAGTTCCACTTCAAGTCCTTTTATGCCCATAAGACGTCTTCTTCCTAGACAGTGTTATGCTTCCATCTATTTGGAGACTCCTAGGGGAGATACAAATAAAGGATTCAAATTTAGTGTGTTCAAAACTGAATGTATCTTCTGCTCATATTCTTTCTCTTTTCTCATCTAAGGAAATGTTACCCTTATCTTTTCAAAAAGAAAAACAGGAAACCTAAGTGAACCTTCTTGATTAAATATGAATAGTTAGGGAAAGAGTAGATTCTGTGTCTAAATATTGAATGTTTTGATATTAAAATGTAATTCCTCTTCTTTTTCTGCCTCCTTAATATCAATCCCCTGCCAGAGTTGAAACTCCATTCTTCACATGCTAGATTATTAAAATGATCATCAAACTGTTCTTATTTTCATTCATCACTATCTAATAAATGCCATAGTCTATACTACAGGATAAGTGAACATTCAGGAACACAAATCTATTCTCATCACTTTCTTTCCCAAAAGTCTGCACTGTCTATCTAGTTATTTCAGAATGAAGATTACATTCCTTGGTTTATCATATGAAGGGGAGTGTAGTAACTAAAATGTGCCCTCTTCATAGGTGGTGGTGTTTACTAAGGAGTGTGGGTGTAGGAAATAAGATCTCCTCAAAGGGTGCATTCTAATACCATAAGTGGGCTAATATCGTGGATGTGTGTTTTTGTAGCAGAGGGTTGACAGATCAGACTGGGGATGGGTGGGGAAACTTAGAAGCAGTAAAATATTATCTGAGGACTGGAGAGATGGGGAGATGAACCAGTGGCTTGCTGTGCACAAAAAAAGAACCTGAGTGTGGATGTCCAGCATCCACTTAAAAGCCAAGTGTGGTAGCTAGCATGCCTGTGGCTGCAGTTCAAGGAAACAAAAAGCCCAGGAGCTTGCTGCTTGCTTGTCTAGCCAAAATGATGGGCTCCAGTTCAGTGAGAGATCCTATAAAAAAAAAGGTGAGGTTGGAGAAGTGATTGAGGATGATATTTAACATCAGCCCCTGTACACACCACACACACACACACACACACACACACACACACACACACACACACACA
>CABHPR010147951.1:3478-17432 GCA_902168415.1 Peromyscus melanophrys | reverse complement strand
TGTGTGTGTGTGTGTGTGTGTGTGTGTGTGTGTGTGTGTGTGTGTGTTTTACAGAGTTAAACGTTGATTATGGTCTAAGATCTGAAGTTTATCATCCTGATAATTTCATTCATTTAGCCACGCCTGCCACCTATGGCCTTCATGTGAGAGTAGTTGTGATTTTTGCTAGAGGACTGAAATAAGAGGAAAGTGTAAAATGTTGGGTGGAGAGAGCCTTTTTTTTTTTGCAAACTTCATAAATCTTAGGAAGAAGTGAACCCCTGTTTGACTATTTTATGTTCTGTGTCAGCTCATTGGTTGCACAGGTGAAAATGAAATTTCCCCGATGGCAGATTAGACCATATAAATCATCCCACAGATTTAATGGGGGCAGATTATCCAAAGGGGAGTCAGGCATAAGGTCCTGTGTGGCCTGTTACAAGAGTGTTGCTTTACTTCACTCTCATATCCATCTCCTTTTATGGTGCTCTAGAACTAAGGCCTGGTCCGGCCCATTACAGATGAACTCCCCTCAGGAACCCAGATCACTTATTGCTCATCAGGCCCATCTGTCTGTTCTGAAATCACCACAGAACTTGTCAGTTGTGCTCCACACTGAAGGAAAATCAAGGAGGCACACACAGTTTGCCTACATCAGGGTCCCTCTATGGCCAGGCAGCAGCGGTAATGTCTTGGTTTCTTAACTTAATTGTAAATAAAAGAGTTATGCCTAGCACAGACAAACCTCTCCAAGTATCAACAAAGCTTGACTAATGCTTACTCACAAAGGCATCTAGAATCCAAAAAGAAAAAAAATGTAGTTTTTATTATAAAGATTTTTATTAAAAACAGCAGACATGAAGTCAAAATTTCATTCTATATCTGTTCAATATTGAAAACAATGACAGCCATAAATAAATGTTGAGTTATGCTCCTTCTTCATGTACTGCTTTCTTCCCAAAAGAAACCAAAGACTTGGCAGATACATCAAAATGAATGAAATACTGGATATGGGGGGGTTGTGCTTTAGTGATGTTGCCTGGTTTTATCATTTTTGTTGTCCCTTTATCAACCAGGAAGATGACATTTCTCATTAAAATGCCATATTTCATTTTGATGGAATATAATACGAACTAAGTTTTTTCAGCAATTTTTATATATAAAGGCATGAAAATTTAAGACTTAATGCCAACTTGCTTTGATTTTTCAATCATTCAAGATATATTCTTAATGTTATTTACTTTGCCACTTTGAGAAATGTATCTACATGCTTCCCTCAAAGGTGGAACTTAAAAAAAAAGCCACATCACCCCTTCTATTGAAGTCCTGAAGTAGATTCACAATCAATTTTACTGCTTCTTTCATTTTCTAGTTAATATTCCCTGTCATTCATAGAACTACCATATTTACAAAACAAAAGGCCATGGACTCGATTATTTTCCGTAACTGGAATAATGCTGTTTAACTGATAAAAGAGAATCTGTGTTCTATAAAAGGTCAGTGGCATGGTATAGTATAAGTGAACAAAAACAAACAAACAAACAAAAAACTACTGCCCACTGGAAACTTTCTTATATGGGAATGTGAATTCTAACATTACTCTTCAGAGTAGCACATGACTGGCCATTCTGACATATCATGACTTCTCCCACTACATTCACCCATACCCTTGCTACTCATGGTATGTTGTTGTCTGTGTTTCCTCCAAATATCAATGTTGAATGTCTGCCTTGACTTTTAGCTCATGCTATTCTCCTTCCTTATGATTCTCTTTGTCTGGATACCCAAAAGTGCTTTGGGATATTTTGATTGCATTACGACACTCTGGAGACTGACAATAAAGTTTAACCTTGAATCAAAGGTGGAGTTAGCAACTGGCTGACCAGAATTAGCCATAGAGGTTTTGGAGGATGCAGGATACATATAGAGAGATATGGAAAGTAGTAGGGAGGGGCTTAGAAAGATTCATGGGCCCTTTTGGATCAAGGAAGGAGATAGAGAGGAGGTCACTTGTCACTTCTCTGCCACTTCTCTGACCAATCAGGTTTTTACACTGATATCTGACTCCCAAAATTTTGTTGATAAAGGAATAATTAGATAAAAGCCTCATCTGGCACTCAGTGTGGGGCTCCAATATCCAAACATAGGGCCTGAGAAAGCTAAGAAAAGTTCTGGATAAAAAGCCAGATGTGGTTTCCTAGTCCTGTACTCTCTCAGGTGGGTGAGTGCTCAGGGGTGTACAGAGGCATTGTTACTGGCCACTGCCTGTGGACTGGAGCCAGCCACCAGCTCCATGTGCTAAGCTGAGCCCATGCAGCAGCTGACATGGCAGTTTAAGGTTTGTCTCACAGGGTCAGAATGCTGCAGGCACTTAGTAAAGGCAGGTTCAGACACAGAAAACCTCTAAAATGATACATTATGTTTAAAATGTGCTTAGATGCTAAAGAAAGAAAAGAAAATGGATATAGACAGTCTAGAAAAAATAATAGTTTAAAAATAATAAAGTGTTTAAAGACAGAGTAAAATAATTAAAAAAAAAAAAAAGCAAGCCACAGAAAGATGGGAAATCTCAAGGTTTCTGAATCCTGTAAGGAATTTTGTTGACTTTAATTTTTTTAAATGCTAATGTACAAATACAATAGCTCGTAGGAGACATTAGATTATGGAAACTGCTGAATTAAGCCAACCTATGTATTTTAAGAATGTCTTAACTTCTAAATAGAAGTCAGAAAATATGTTGCATTGGAGGGAGAGTTTATGTTTTTGTTTCCACAGGAAACAAAAAGTTGTATTGCTCTTCAAAATTAGTGAAGATCAGATCTGATTGGGTAAAGAAACACTTGGCTACAGACATGAGGGAAAAAGCCAGGAAAGACTACAGGACAGGTGACACATATGCTGATCCCTTGACATAGGAACAGCTCTGAGACTGGATGAGACATGGTAGATCTTGTTGGCTACAGCATCCTCATGACTTATTACATACCATCCTTTCACATGGATGGATAGAGATTTATATTACAGTTTGGTTATGTAGTACAAATGGACTTACAAAGCTGACATGTCTTTTACTTGCTCAAACATAGAACAAAAAAAATCATCTTCAGCTGTTTTAGGCATAGCATACATCATTCCATACTGTGTTAATGCAGATATATATATCTTTAAAAGTTTGTGTGTTTTCAGGAAAAAAAAAAAAAGACACTAATAAAGACAAGTAAGTGAGTTGATCCAGCCTCAAAATGCTTCTGTTACAGTTTCTTCAAAATTCTGCATCCAGAACAACTTCAAAACTTCTAGCTAAGATGGTCCAGCCTCATTCACTACTCCAATCAGGACTTCAGATAAGCCCTGAACTTTCTCATTACACAGAGACTGGACAACTAATGATACAGTTAGCTCTCCCAGAACTTGACAATTACCTTAACTTTCTCAGGGTCCCCTAAAGATACTGTCACCCCTAGAAAATGTGAAGTAATTTTAAGAATATGATACCCACTTTCCCAAGAAGTGTGGTGGGTGTTTTTTGGTTTTTCAGTGGGCTATGAATGTTTGTCATCATTTAGGGGGGTTGGTTACAAATTGTTACTGGTCATGGTAAGAGAGGAAACTAAACAAAGGAGGTTGGATTCAAGGATCTCTTTCTGAAAAGAAAAGAGGGGATATGGAAAGGATAGGATAAAAAGGTAGAGTATTGAATCTACTTTAAACTGAAAAGCAACAATTAGTCTTAAATATCTTACACTGGTATGGATTTTTATATATTAATACAGATTTAAAGAAATATATATATTTCTACTCTTGTTTAAGGTATTGTTTGTAATAATAATGCAACTCATTTGATAATGTGATGTAAATTTCTGGTCCTTAAAAATTATTATTACAAACTATTTAGGATAAGTAAGAAATACAGATTAGTAGCTAGTCATCTAATTATCAAATTTGCTGTCACATTAAATACGTTTTTAAGGTCAAACAGAAATATCTTTTAGGTAGATAGATGGTTTTCAAACACTTCAGAGATCTACAGAATATGGCACATGAGATGTTTTAATAAAATAAAGTTTATCATGACAGTAAGGCACATCTTCTCCTGGCAGCACCAATCTACTTCAGAGAAGATGATGGGCATCAAAGAACCTCCATATGGAGTTTGCTTTCTTTGTGGCAAAAGCTAGTCACTAGGTAAGAAACTACCCTTGCCTTAATAGCTAATAGTTGCTGTCCAAATTGGACAAGCAGGACACAAAAAGAAGGCACCTGCCAAACTTTGCCAAGACAAGGTAAGACAGTCCCTCAAAATTCCTACTTCACAGAAAAATTTGTCATGTACTCTAGGTCTGTAGGTCAAAGATGGATGCCCCAACATTACAGAGGAACCTTGGGTGATTGTCCAGGCAGCCAAATGTCTCTTTCATTTCTATAGTGTTAGAAGTTGTTTGTTTTACACTTCCTGTTTACTCAGGCAATATACCCTTCTCAGGTCTCTGATTGGGTTGAAGACTAGACAGTTATAGTTACTGTTTTCCTTGTTACCAAATTCAGAAAAGAAACTCACAAAAGTGATGTAAAGTGTATAAGCTTGACAGACATAAAAGCTTAAATTGTTTATCTAAGAAAATATTTTGAGGTATAAAAAGATAGTTTTGGGTTGGTAGCAAAAGTTATGATAGAAAGTGAATTAGGTACATAACTTTGGGCTCACCAAGATGCAAATGGACTGGACATTGTGAATGTAATTCTTACGTGATAATTATTCTTATTGTTTACAGTTTAACTGATTTAGTGTCAAAATGTTCCATTTTGTTTAGACAAAAAGAGGGAAATGTTGTGGGATATTTTGATTGCACTCTAACACTCCCAAGATAGTCAATAAAGTTTAACCTTGAATCAGGGGGAGGAGCTAGCAGCTTGCTGAGCAAAATTAGCCATAGAGGTTTTGGAGGACCCAGCAGGACCTACTACTTTCTGTGTCTACATATAGAGAGACACAGAAAGTAGTAGGGAGGGGGGTTAGAAAGATTCATGGGACCTTTTGGATCAAGGAAGGAGATAGAGAGGAGGTCATTGGTCACTTCTCTGCCACTTCTCTGATCAATCAGGTTTTTACCCGATATCTGACTCCTGAGTATTTATTGATAACAGAATAATTAGATAAATGCTTCACACGAATCTCATTCTTTTGCTTCCATTTGGAACGTTTCCAAAAGTGACATTCTCAGTTGGATATTTCCTGGTCAATCTCAATAAAATATCATGCTTCCTCTGAAAATAAGAAATAAAAGAGCCTCTAATAACCCATGTCTTGAAGCTGTGCATCACAGGGTGGATAATATCAGTTATAGTGTCCTAGAATTGAAAAATTGAGTAATGTAGCATGAATCTTAAAGATACTTATTAATAAATTCAAACCTGTGGCCAGTTATTGGGGTGAATGCTGGAAGATCAGAGAAGCAGAACAAGCCACAGCTTCCTCACCTTGCCAGTTCCTCAGCTGATCCTGTTTCCTCAGACTGGAAGCCTCTGAGTCCTCATATCTGAATGGATCTCAGCTGAACTGTTGCTGCTCAAAGCCTGAAAGCTTAACCAGTTAAAAGCTTCTAGTTTCTGGTCTTCTTGCTTGATATACCTTTCTGCTTTCTGTCATTACTTCCTGGGATTAAAGGTGTGAGTCACCATGCCTGACTATTTCCAGTGAGGCCTTGAACTCACAGAGATCCATGCCTCCAGAAGGCTAGGATTAAAGGTGTGAGTGCCACCATTTTCTAGCCTTTGTATCTAGTGGCTGTTCTGTTCTCTGACCCCAGATAAGTTTAGTAGGGTGCACAATATTTTGGGGAACACAATACCACCACAGAGTAATATAACTACTCGCCATTTCTTGAGACAAAAGCTACATAATATGAAACAATATGAAGGAAATCAATCTCTGATGGACCAATTCATGAGTCATTAGGGATGGGATGCTTGGTTATCATCACTGGCTGAACTGTCCATAAAGCACGAGAATTTGGAAAACATTAGAGAAAGGAGAGTCATCACTGAGAATCTGGAAAACAAGAGACTGTATTTGATGCTGAGCTCATTGAGATAATTAGAATTGTGTTTAATAAGAGGTTGATTTATCATAGACCTTAGGCTTGTTTGGGGACTTTAGTGACTTTGCTAAGCCCCATAATAGAACATGATATTTACAAGTAAGGAGAAGCTCTGGGAGCTCTGAGTAATTTTGATTGGCATTGACTCCTTAAGATGCTAGGGCATTCAGAAAGAGATGAACATGAAGGAGGGAATACAGTGGAGGCTGTCTAGGTTACCAAAAAGCCAATGTGGCAAAATTTGGAATAATCTAGCATTATTAGAGAGAAAAACTAAAGTCAGAAGGCCAAATGCAGTGCTTGTGAGTTCTTGGAAGGCTTGAAAGCCTGACAAGAAGTTCAGAAAAGCGGCGAAGGAAATGGAATATAGAATGATATCGGTAGTCCTCACTATGTCCCTTGCTATGGAGGAAAGCGATCTCCCAGGATGGGAACAAAGCCAGCCACTCTTCCAATGGATGACCAAGATTGTAAGGGACACACATTTGTAACTTTAGGATCCATATTGATTTATATCTTCATTTTTCCCCCTAATATACAAAATCTTCAACCTCCAGTATATATTGGAGTCAGTTAATTGCACCCTAAATTTATATAACAACCCCCTAAGTATTGGGACAAAAGATAGCAGTTTATGTATGTGAGGCAAGTATAGTGCAGGTGAAACAAACTAAACTTGTACTAGTTTTGGACAATGATCTCCCCCAAGTATACACCTGTGTGTATTTGTCCTCACAGAGGGACCATCCTGGGGGAGATGTACTTCTGTGACAAAACTACAACCTACTATTGTAGAGGCTTACCTAAGAGTGAGAATTCTAAATGCAGTTATTCATGGTTGAGTGAGATGCCCCTAGTAAGGTTGTGAACCTCAAGCAGGATATACTGCTTGGAGCTGCAGCAGAATCACAGAAACTGTAAGTGTATTTTAAGGGGAAGAACTCATTCATCTAATCCAAAGCCCTTTCAACAGCTGTGTATAGCTTGTGTGAGAAGTCAGATGTCTTCTGGAAAATGACTATTATAGAAAGCTAAGTAGAGTTGCATCTTCTGCACCCATGCCACTGTCCTCAAAATTGCTCTTTAGAGACAACAACTGATGCAAATGATGAATTTTTAATTCCACATTGGACCTCACTAATGTTTTGGTTTTTTGTATGTCCTTAGCTGCCAAGTCTTGAGAGTAATTTATGCTTCCTTGAAATGAATAGCAAGTATCTTCAGAGATTTTGCCCATTTTCTATCAAAATTTTAATTATATAATGCTAGCCATTGAGTGTGCCACAAAATTGAAAGAATATCAGGGAAAATGGTAAAAACCACAGGTAAAGAGTCTTATACTATGTGTGAGGAAAAGAGAGAGAGAGAGAAAGAGAGAGAGAGAGAGAGAGAGAGAGAGAGAGAGAGAGAGAGAGAGAGAGAGAAGAGAGATTCCCAGGAGCCATCACGTAGAAAATCAAAGTGTCAAAGTTGAACTATTTGCCTCTGAGTGGTTAGCCAGTGAGACCATTGAGAGCCCCAAACTTATAGGACTTGAATGCTGTTAGCTGCATGCCAGAACTACACAGCAAATCCTTTTTGCCAAAGGCACATTGTGATTTGGCTGAAGGATATGGGGAAATCAGATAAAGAACAAGTTGGAATCCATCTCCCGACTGGTTGGCTTTTGTAACACTGGGAAACCCTTTATAGTTTCTGGGGAGAATGTTTTGCTGCAAGTCATGTTTGATTACAGCCCATGTGCTATACTACTAACATAAGAAGCAATGTATGTTTGTGGGTGCAACAATGCTATGAAAGTTATGGTTGCAACTCAACTATTGGATTTAAGGTTCACTCTACATGACAGAATCTGTGTCTGATACTGTGGCCAGGTATAAAGTCCATGGCTGAGTTGTTATAGAGTTTAGTAGGAAAATACTTCTATTATCTTGTTAAATAAAAGTGATATGCTTTTCACATTTCCTTTTAATCCTGTGTATTTATGCCTGTAGATTAATGTTGTCAACTTCCATCTTGGAAAGAAACCTCTTTATTTGTGGTGGGCAGTGGTTATTGCTGAGAACATCACGTGCCAAACTGCTGAGAATAAGTGATTGTTCCTACAGGCTAATGTCACACTGCTGAGCCATAAATGGATGAAAACAAATAGATATCTATACACCCCATTAAAGATGGGGTATCATGGAAGATAATGTAGAAAGAATGGGAGAATTAAATAAAGAGGTAGAGTATTACATACTGCTTCCTCTGATTAAAGATATTCCCGTCTGAAGGGGGTGGGGGCACTACTAAGACTCAGGTAGTGAAGACAACACATGAGGCTCAAGATCTCACAAACCTGGCAAGACTCAGAAAGCTTAGACATTTAGAAGAATCACTAGGTGTCTTTAGTTCATATAGGCAGGAAACAGTTTCCGGAGAGGAAAGATTATCTTCAGGAGTGGCTGCACAAGCCCCGTGGATGCGGCTTTTGGGAATCATTACAAATGCTGAGATAAGCTTTGCAGTCATTTGGCTGATGTTGAGTCCGCCATGTTCCTGTTAGTGGTTCTGAACTCATGGTACTGTGAGTAACATCAATAACCTCGTTGACTCACCAGGACAGACTTGAGAAGAACCTTATTTTTGGTCAGCTATGGGTACATTACCCGTATTAGTTCATGGAGTCACAGGACAGGAACATACTAAATGTTTAATGAAAATTTAATGAACAGATTAATATGTAGATGGACATGAACGGTTTGGTGAATGAATAAAAAATTCTAGACATGTCTGAGTCAGAAGAACAGAATTCCAAACACAGCTTGAACGCACATTTGATTTGTGACCTTAAATAATAATTTAAATTACCTGGACCGCAATTTCTGCATCTTTAAAAACATTAGTCTTTTAAAGTAAAAATTGTAAGCAAAGCTGCATATTCTATGATTTTTAATTAAAAGCTTCTATTTAAGATATAAAATTCATATATATATATGAGCTCAGTGATAAATGTGTATGTATGTATATATATGTGTATACATACTTATGTATGTATATATGCCTAATACATTATCAAAGATAATATGAAAGTATCATAGTCTTTGCTGATAAGAAGAAGAAATAAATGTTGGTTCCTTTGGCAAGCCCGACTTTTTATAATATCTCTGGTTTGTTTCTTTAATATAAGTTTAGATTAATCAATCATTTTTGATTTGGGTCCATAAGTGATTATATTGGAAAATATGAAATCAACTGGCATTTGTATTTTCAAATGTTTTAAGGAAAATGTAGTTTCCTGTGGAGGACACATAATTCTTCAATGAAAAATGATCTGAGCATTATGCTCTGCATTCCTTATACTTGTTTCTTTCATATGCTTTGTTATATAAATTATTTGAAAACTAATTATGATAGAGAAAAAGATTATATATAATTATATATGTCATATATAATATTTTTATATATATACATACATGCATACATATGTAAACTGTCTCTCAAATACATATACTTGCATATTTTGGTAAGACATGTGACTTGACTTGTGGTAAGAGTTCTGTAGATGGTGATTAGCATCTGGATCACTGTAACTATTTTACTTATGGCCTTATTACACATTTTCACTCACTAGGCTCAGAGCTGTTTGACAGTAAAGTGTATGTCATTTCATAGTTCACTAAAGACATTCTAATATTTCAAAGGCTCTGTTCATTGTACTCAGTAATAAAAGGGTGAAATATTTTCCTCTACAATCAGGAATGAGATGTAACTTCTCACACTATCTATTTCTATTCCATATAGTACTGGGAATCCTAGCCAGAGCAACTAGATTTTTTTAAAAAAAAGAAAGAAAAAACATTCAAAATGAAAAAAAAGTAAAGTTAATTTATTGCTACTTGTAGGCTCACATATTTGAATACTTGACTTCAGTTGGTTGTCCTGTTTGGTGGAGGTTTAGGAATTGCAGTCTTATGGGAAGAAGTAAGGCACCAGTGGTAGACTTTGAGGGTCCCACTTCCTATTTCTTCTCTTACTGCTTCATGTTTGCAGTTGAAGAATAAAATTGGCATGAAGAAGTGGCATATGACACATATATCAATGGAATTAGAAGAAATAATACAGAAATAAAGCTATACATTTAGGGCTGCTTAACCTTGGGCAAGGGTGCCAAGAATAATTCTGTGAATAGATATCCTCTTCAATCAGGGATGTTGGGGAAACTGTGTACACAAATAACAGGAGAATGAAGATTCACCTTCATCTTGCAACACATATAGACAGTAATTGAAATGGATTAAAGGCTTGTTTGTAACTAAAACCATAAAACTCCTTACTATTGGCATGGAAAAAGCATTTGTTGAATAGAGTCGCCAAACCTCAGGCAACAAAATAAAAAATAAACAGAATGGCATCAAATTTAAAAACTTGTGGGCAACAAAGGAAACAGTTATCAAAATGAAAAGGCAGTCTTCAGATAACTTCAAACCATCTATCTGATAAATGGTTAATATGTGAGATATATAAGGAATCCATAAAACTCAATAGCCAGAAACCAAGTAACTCAACTAACAATGGGCAAATGACCTCAATAATAATTTTTCAAAGATATGTGAATAGATAACTGATAAAAAAGAAAAGTGAGCAGTATAACTAATCAACATGGAAATACAAATAAAAATTGCAATGAGATATTATCTCATAATCAATTAGAAGTATTGATGAGGCTGAGTTGAAAAAGATATTTGATATAAGAATATGAACTAATTTTGGAAAACATATTGAAAACATTATTTGCATTCCTCTACCCTATCTTAGGCTCAGGAAAAATTGTGGAAGAATAATGACAGAGGTAAGATCTGGATTATTTGAAGAAGGGCCAAGAAATGTCATCTTCTGCACATGATAGATACTCATGAACTCACAGCAGGCATGGCTGCCTGCACTGGACCAGTACAAAATGAGCCCATTAACAGTCAGTCATGGATGCCAGAGGGCCTCATGTGGCTCTATCTTTCTCTGGTGAATGGCTGGCTACTGATGGGTTTTGGCAGAAGGTGAGTCATTGCCTTTAGTTGTGGACATACTTAGTTAAAGGAAAGGTAGTTTTCCTGTCCCATCTACTGCTATCATTCTTTTTGAGCCTTTGATGCAACTTGCTTGAAGTAATACAGAGGCTCTGTCTGATCTTCCTGTTTCCCTTTTTGCCTCCATAAATTCACCTTTCCACAGAGTTCACATATTAAAACCAAAACGTGAAGCCTTATATCTAAAGTCATCTAATAACTCTTCAGTGGATTTAGATTAACAGACATATTCATATCCTGAAAGTCCCTAGGAGTCCCAGCCCTTGGCAACTTCCCAGGTCCCTTCCATAGCCCCTCTTCCCAGTGGGCCACATGCTCTGGGTTCTTCAGGATTCTTTCTGTTGTACAGCACTCATACTCAGGCTGACTTGTCCTTCTCAACTCCTTTACCTGCCTCCTGAAAATCTCTACTCTCAGATTTACTTCTTGTTCTTTTGTACCACTCAATTCTCAGCTAAAACGCAGCCCCTAGTTGACATAACGTGAAGTAGTGGCTGCTCTTCCTGATAAATTTACTGACAGTATTTGATATTTCACTCATACAAAGAAAAACTGCAGCAAGAATAAATGGATTGACCAAGCTCCTGAGCATTATGCTTACATCGAAGCCATAGGCTTCATAAGTAATTTCTTAAATAGCAATGATTAAATAATGTTGATACTTACACAACTCTAAATATACTAAAAGATACTAAATTTTATACTTTAAATAAATGAATACATTTTGGAGTACAGATGTTATATTTCAATAAAATTATTATGTAGACAATCATGAAATGTAGTATTCTTCTAGCCCTACCTTTTAAATTATTTCACATTAATTATTCAATTTAATTTAGTGGGGTACTGGAAGCCTATTAAGCTGTTTCTCCTCTATAAAATTGACTCCATTAATTAGATCTCACATCTTCTCCCTCACAGCAATGCTTCTTTGTTGGAAGAGTCTCTCTAAATTTCCTCATTAGAAGCCACTATAGACATATTCTATCCTCTGGGAAGCTTTACATATTCTGCATACAATGTCTGCTATTATATTAGTTTTCTAAGCACTTAAAGAACCAGAATTACATCTTCATATTCCCTGTAGGGAGAAGATACTTATTTACCAGGGAATAGTAATATATCCTCTAAATATGAAATTCACTGAAGACCTTAAGCAGTTTTATTCTCAAAGGGCTATGCCAATCATATAAAGTGGTGCTGATGGTGGTCTCTACAATTAGGTTCATAGTCTCATTCTTTCCTGTCTCTGAGGCCTGTGTGATGTGCTCACAATTGCTATGGTTAAACCAGACTCCCCTTGAGTACTGAAACTATCTGAGAATCGACATCAAGCTCTGCAACCTTTGTGAAGAAGCCCCAGTCCAGAGAACTCTGCAGCTAGCAGATGTTGATATTCTAGAATGCAATTGGTCTGATTTCACTCTATCTGTTTTGCAGCAAGTGTTTGAGCCCCTTTGAGTACTTGAGGGGAAATGGTGCCAACATATACTTGACCAAGAGACTTAAATAATTCCTTCCTAGAAAGATCAGATCAACTTGGTTCATCTTCAACAAAGGATACAATATTGAGAAACCAGGTGATGAATTCAGAAGTGATTTTCACTACCACAGAAAATGATAAACATTTGAAGCTAAATCATCTATGTAGGGAACCTTGAAGTTGCCTCAGGACACCTCAAACCAAGTTCTCAGCACAAATGAGATTTATTTGCCCCAGAGGAACAGGGGGAAGGGAATAGGAGACAAAGGCAGGAGATAGAAGATGAGAGGGAAAGGGAAGTGAACAAGAGAAATGGGGCAAGGGTATTTGTTCCATAGGTAAAAGAACTGCTTCTGGATAGAGAGGAGACAGATATGGCACATAGGAAAATGGCGCTTTATAAAGCTACAAGGGGAAACTCCATATTAGGATGAGGTTTTTGATTTTAACTGGATATGTTAACTGGGTGAGCCAAAGGGGGCTTTTGATTGCTGGGCTTCAATACTTTGATAGTTGGACCTTGGTAGTCAGTCCCAAGAAGAGGGATTGGCCAAATAAGGGAACAGACTTTGGGGGCAACTTTAGGAATATAATCTAACTGTTTAGCAAGGCAGAGGGAATGAGGGAGAAGGGCAAGTCCTATTAGAGCCACATGCTCAAGTGGGCTAGTATCTCTTCAGTCTAGCAATATTTTAATGATATTTTCCAATTCTAAGGAGACCTTTATCTGCCTTCACACACACACACACACACAGAGAGAGAGAGAGAGAGAGAGAGAGAGAGAGAGAGAGAGAGAGAGACGGGAAAGGGGGGCATGGATCATATTTTACTACAGATTGCAACTTTTCTTTTGTCTTGATTATGTTTTTCTGGTTAGACTAGATTTCAGAATACTGTATGCAAAACACACCATATAAAGTGCCAAAGTCTCAGCTGAGAATACTATGAGATGAATATGGGAGCTGATTGCAAACCTGGCACTATATAAGCAGCATCGTTTTTCTTTGTATTTAAATAATATAATAATAATTATTAATCACTATTATTGGTAGGCTGAATACTGTCTTTACTTCCATTTTCTGCATGATATCCTAGGTATAGAATTCTCACTAGAAAAATAAACATTTCTCATATGTTAGTTATCACTTCGGTCTCCAAAGATATCCCCATTTATAGCCTAGGCTACATTTCCCCAAGTGATAAAACTGGTTCCCAAGCTTCTGGATTCAGACAGAAAAACCTCAGAAGTACATGGCTATTGAAATATTCCAGTAATTTCAAACATACATGCACACACACACA
This sequence comes from Peromyscus melanophrys, assembly GCA_902168415.1. Classification (NCBI taxonomy): domain Eukaryota; kingdom Metazoa; phylum Chordata; class Mammalia; order Rodentia; family Cricetidae; genus Peromyscus; species Peromyscus melanophrys. The sequence goes on along the minus strand of CABHPR010147951.1, from coordinate 3,501 downwards.
CACACACACACACACACACACAC
>CABHPR010147950.1:0-13248 GCA_902168415.1 Peromyscus melanophrys | reverse complement strand
TGGGGGTGGGGGGGTGGTGGTGGTGGTGGTGGTGGTGGTGGTGGTGGCGCACACCTTTAATCCCAGCACTCAGGAGGCACAGGCAGGCAGATCTCTGTGAGTTCGAGGCCAGTCTAGTCTACAAAGGACAGGCTCCAAAGCTACACAGAGAAACCCTGTCTCAAAAAAAAAAAAAAAAAAATGTAACCCCTTAGATTGACAAGCGATGTTGAAATAAATGCTTGCCGTCTGTTGAGGGACATAGGGCACCACGAGAGCAGGATCATGTGATGGCTCCGACCCACAAAAGCTGTTGTCCCTACCTTTTTCTCTTACTTCAGTTCTGGAACCTGGAGGATTTTGATCAGTTTTCTCAGCCGAGTCTGTAATGTCCTTCCCACGGCATAGGCAGTGCCTCCTTCCTAGGGTTCTGTGGCCTTTGTTTTATTTAAGACAGAGATGATTCTCTGCATTCCAAAGGAGCATCTCCTGAGTGGGAAAGTAGCACTTTTGCTCTGGTGATGGGAAACATTTCATCAACCCCAAGCCAGCTTTCCGGGGGCCTCTGTTGTCAAAACCCCATGGTCACCTGAGGGCCAGTCTGCCAGTGACAGCGTGTGCAGTTCAGTCCAGGGACATTCCGACACTATTCACTAAGGAGCCATGTGTTGACCCATGACAAGTGAGGGTGGCAGAAGCAAAAGAGGATATTTGACAAACGCCATATCCATTTTACAGGGAAAGAGGAGGCTAGAGAAAGCTCATGAGTAAGAGAACTTGCTGCTCTTGTAGAGGACCAGAGATCTGTTCCCAGCACCCACATGGGCAGCTCACAATCACCTGGAACTCCAGCTCCAGGGATCCAACACCCTCTTAGGACTTCCCAGGGCACATGCATGCACGCGTGTGCAAGCACACACACACACACACATACATACACACACACACACACACACACACACACACAGGTGTGGGGAGATAGATAAATCTTAGAGTGAGAAATCTTTAGAACTTGCCTGAGATTCCACACCCAAGGTTACTTCCAAGGACTTTTCAAGGTGAAGCTCAGTCCTGGGGCTTACATCCTTTGTTTACCTTTGGTGATGAAAGAGAGCTGCTCACTCTAAGACTTAGTATATGCCCAGGCTCTCATATGAAAGGCCTCGGATGTCATACTGAGGATGCAGACTTTGATTCTCAGTCTTAGACATAAAGAAATATTAAAAGTTGCTACAGAAAGTATTATGAGCTGATCTGTGTTTTAGATATATTTAAAGACAAAGCAAACAGCTTAAACTTTTTCAATATTTTGTCAAGAAGAGGTTTTATATTTTGCTTTATTTTATGGCAGCTGTTTTTCTGTCTTTGCTTTGGTTGTTTAGGGAGAGGGCCTTGTGTATCTTTGGCCCACCCAGGACTTTCTATGTAGCTAAAAATTAAACACTAGCTCCCTTGCCTGCCTCTACCTCCAGCTCCAGGGACCCAACACCCTCTTAGGACTTCCCAGGGCACATGCATGCACGCGTGTGCGAGCATGCTGGAGTGTAGGGATTACAGGTGTGAGTCACTGGGCCCAGCTTGGACTGTTTTGTCTTAGTTTCTTTGGCTTCTTAGAGAGTGGTGGTATCCACCTAAAAAGGGAAATTCCTGCTTGGAAGGGGTATCCCTCTTTCAGAACTTGGTGTTCACAGAAAGTGATATTTTCACACCCGGTCCCTTCAACCATCCAAAATTTCCCAGTTGGCTCATTGGGATTTTAATCCTTACCGGAAGTAAGGTCAACAGTGGCTCCCAGCATGCCTCAGAAGATCAGTGCATCCCTAGGCACATCATTCACGCCTGTGATGTTGAACTGAGATGCCGCTTGGCGTCTCAGGAATCGGAGACGTCATCCAATCAGTTCAAGCTTGAAGAAGAAGCTCCTTCTACCTCTTAACTAGAAGATGAAATTTGTTCATTTGCCAAGCCAGCACCTTCTCCACTCAACAGAGTCTTCCCTGGAGGGGAGGAGGGAAAGTCTCCACAGGAAACTCTGTCAGCATTCTGAAGGTTACTTCCCTGTGTCCTAGCTTAGCACTGACTAAATGTCAATCAAACATGTGCGTATCCAGGAGTGCTCAAGAGGGTTTGTGGTGCTCTTGATGGCTTGGTCACACAATCATGATGTGGCCTCTGAGTTACATTTCCTACCTTCTTAACATCCATTTGCTTGTATAAAGTCTTGGGACTAATACTGCCTAGGGTTTTGTGGGCTTAATGATAACATACATACGTGTGTGTGTGTGTGTGTGTGTGTGTGTGTGTGTGTGTGTGTGTGTATAATATATATACACATTAGCATGCTGCTGGACAAACACCTTATTGATAAACACTAATTTTTATTATTAAACAGTTTCTGTAGTCAAGTGTTCCTCTCAAGGTTCACACAGTGTTCCAGCAGTGATGTTTTAGCAATTTGTTCTAAGAAAATGAACCGTGACAAGCACCTCCTGAAGTAATGAAGCCTTTGAGTTTGGGGAATTGCTCTGTACTAAAACATAAACGCCCTGGGATTCATTTTCTTTGTGTGTGCAGTTACACAGCGCTATGGAGAAAAGACGGTAGACTTCGTCGACTCTTGTTTGCAGTGAAGCCAAATGTCTAAGATGAAGGTCAAAGTCCTCAGGCAGACAGATCTAGTTGTCCCAGTCAGAAAATCTAGCTCAGCGGAGGCTATCTTACAGCACTTCATTTGATGATTTTATCCTACTTCTTCCTTGGCCCCGATGCTCTTTTTACAGCTTTTCTGGCCAATTCTACTGTGTCTTTGGGACTGATTTACGTATCATGCTTAGGGAATCTCTAAAACATAATCATGACTGTCAAGCGCATCCCTCCTGGAAATGCCTGGGGTTGAACATCCAAGTCTGAAGCTGCGCAGCAATTGGCTCCAAGAGTCAATGCTGAGATCTGGTGATCTACACTATTCCGTGTGAAATCCTGTCATGATGATTGACCTCGGTGCATAAGCCCTATCTCCTCATTTCCCAGGAGGACTGGGAAGCTACAGGAAACTTCCTGCATGCCCAAACTCCTGTCCCACACAAGACACCCAAAATGTGTTCAATTCAATTCATTCGGCATTTACAGCTCATCATTCTGATGCCCCGAGGTGCTTCTCAGGGGCATTATTTCCATTATAAACATTTTCAAATCATTAGCCAAATGTTGCTTGCTCCCAGAGGATCACAGGCTAAGTTAAAACTATGCTTTGGGATACAAGGATGGAGTGGGGTGAGTGAAGGAGGGGTATAAGCTCTCTGTTCGATTGAACCTATAATTTCAAGCACATTTTGAGAGCATCTTTCTCCCCCAGCCCTTGACCTTCTACTGCTAACTATTGTTTTTGATGCAAGCATTTCCATCTCAGCCCAGGGATTTAGCCAAACTACTTGGCCCATAACCAAATGACGACATGGCTCACTGAAAATGTTTCCAGGGTACTTATTTCCTGGATGGATACATCATTTTCCATGAGCATCTCCACAATGGATACATGATGACCACGTGTATCTCTGAGCATCTTTTTCTTTCAACATATTTTTATTGATTATTTGGGAATTTCATACAATGAACCCTATCACACTTGCTTCCCATTCCTCCCAGATCCACCCTCACATCCTTGTGCCCTCCTCAAAAAAAAAAAGGAAAAAAAAAAGAAAAAGAAAAAGAAGAAAAAAAGAAGAATAAAAAAACACACCAAGTCCAATTTGTATTGCCTGTATATGCATTGGAGCATGGTCAAACTCCCAGTTGCCAGCCTCTTAAAGAAAACTGAGTCTTTTCCTGCCCTCTCACCAGAAGCCATCAACTGTGAAGAGCTACACTTCAGCATCTTTATCACAATTTTTAAAGACTCTCTTCAATGCCTTCCTGTCTAGATTTGTTTCTTTTGTTTGTTTGTTTGTTTGTATAGGGGAGAGGTTACCACAGAAACCTTCAATGTCTCTCATTCTCAACTATGAGTGTGCAGTTATCAATACTACTGGGGGAAAAAAAAAGCTTCCTTGCCCATAACAGCCAGAGGCAGAATGGATTAGGGGCATTTCTGGCAACAGCACAGACCACAGAAATCAATATGGCCTCAGGCAGTAGCCCAGGCCACAAACATCCACATGTCCTCAGGTGGCAATACAGACCATGAACATCAATATGCTCTCAGGCTGTAGCACAGACCACAGACGCCAACATGGCCTCCAGTGGCAGCACAAACAGGATGGGGTCTGTGATCTGTGTTGCCAGTGGAGGCCATGTTGGTGTCCATGGGCCTGCTGCTGCAGGAGACTGTTGGTGTCTGTGGTCTGTGCTGTCACCTGAGGCCATGTTGATGTCTCTAAGATGAACAACAAATACCGCCACTTAAAGCAAAGAACACCACACTGGCTGATTGTCTTAGGGACAATCATTTCTTAGGGACCTACAGATTGAAACTGTCACAGGACAGCACATGCTTTTACTAAGCTTCCTGCATAAATGTTTGCAGTGGCCATGGCAGAGGAGCAGCGGTTGATATTGAGCTTCAGGAGTTCAGCTCACCAGCATGTAAGGCACTGATGGGTGAATCATGGATAGGCAAGGCCCAGAGGGCTTTGGCTCTAGAATTTCTTTTGCTGCTTCTGTGTCTTTTCATGTCTGTCACTGCCATTTTTCTCTGGTAGCTGGCATGGTGTGAATGGGTGTGGAGATCCCCACTGCCTTTAATGTAGTGTGATTATCTCATGGAAATACCCCATTCTACCGGGCGTTTCTACCTGTGGATTATTATGAAGATGATTTCCTCTTAAGCTGTACTGTTTAACTGAAACAATGATTTTATACAAGAATAGTGTTGGTTTAAATAGGATTTTGATGAGCAAGGGTTTTAAACAGATGTAGTAAGGGATCATGATAGAGGTTTGTTTAGTGGGAAAATTACCATAGGTAAAGGTAGGATAAAGTGTTGCCCTGCCCCTGATAAAGCAGGGGTTGCAGTGGATAGAAAATAGGAACCAGGGAGTGTCACACAGTTAGGACTCACAGCAGTTCCTCTTGAGGAGCAGTACAGACTGTGGCTTAGGTTAATGGTTGAGGAGAACAATCAAGTCCTAGGAGTTAGGCTAGCTCAAATTCTTTTCATCTTAATGTTGGGAAATGGGTTCATGGATGTCAGTGTACGTTATAGCTAAAACAAAGCTTTAAACAATTGATTTCATGTCACCAGAAAACAAAGAATGGGATGGTTAGCTAAGATAATTGGGCAGAGCTCTAGAATATGAAAAGTGGAACAAGTAACCTGTTTCATAGGCAATTATAAAACCTACCGCCTATGTAGATGGTTATGGCTGAAAGGCTCCTGATCTGTGGGAAGTCTAAAAAAAAGAATGTTTAACTTAGTGTGGGTTTCTCAGAAAATGTGTAAAGATGTGGTTAAGAAATGTAATGGGGTCGACTTGCTGCAGAAAAGTATGTTTTTTATGGTGATTGTGTAGTAACTGTGTAACTTTTGGCTGTGGGGGAAAAAAAATCTCTTCTTTGTAATGAACTTGGTGTGGGTAATATAAAAAGGATGTATGAAAAATAAAGAAGAAGCTTTTATCCCTCAGAAAAGAAATCTGTGTGTTTTTCTCACTGACTCTGCATCTCGTTCCCAGTCTCTCTGACCTGCAGAAGGCTGGACCCTCTGCAGCATATGTCAATATTAAATTCATAACAGAAGTTACACTGCTTCCTTCTGTGATAGCTGATCATCTACTTGATAGATTTGCAGCCAACTAAGAGATACATAGTCCTATGTATCTAGGCAGCCCTGTGAGGGCATTTACAAGAAGGACTAACTGAGGGCAGGAGGCCCTCCCTGAGAGTGGCTGGCACCTTCTGACAAGTCCCCCAGATGTAAAGATGTGGGAGGAGAAAGCAGTGTTGCCTGCCTGCCTTCACTTCTTGCTGATGAGGGCATCTACCCTGTAGCTGTTGCTGCTGTGGCTACCATCCTTCACTGATGTCAAACTCCAAATTCTTCAGCCTTCCAATGTCAACTGAAGACTCTCCGAGAACTTCCGGGAAGCAACTCTCCAGCAATCTTCCAGGCCTTCAGCATTAGTTTGGCACTGCTGAGACACTTGAGGACTGTGCAGCTGCAAGGTTCTTAGCTTGGGACAGGATGCAGGTAGCTGTTGCTGGACAAAGCCATTCTAGTAAAGCCCCCTTTATAAGCGATGCGTGTTCTTTCAGGTCTGTTCCTTTAGAGAGCAGCTTCCAGTCTCCAGGAGCCTCAATAAAGAGCTGAGACCAATGTTTTGGTGCCCTCTGTGCTCAAGTTAAGAAACTGACAATGCATTAGGTTCTTGTCTCCATTTCCAATTCCTAATTAATGTGACAATGGCTCACTCCCTGCTGGGGACACACAGGGAGCTGATTTGGAGGCTCTCAAACAATCCTAATCAACCATCTTAACAAGCTCCATCTCAACACATCAAATGACATGTTCTATGAAGAGATAGGCTAGGAAGCAGGTGTGGCTTTGAACATCCTTTAAAAACTTCCTTGTAGGTTTTTTCTTCTATCCTTTCCATGTAGAAAAACAAAATTAAATGTCATCAAATCAATTAGCAATCATCTGGCCGGTCCATGGAAGATGACATTTGCAAGGATGCCAGTCAGCTTTCAGACCTCCTGCAAAGCTGTCTCCAAACAGGTCTCCTTGCCATCCTTCACTTCCTTCCCAGGAAGATGTTTATCACTGCTAATTAGCATCCTTGCTCAGTAATGGAGGACGCGCTGTGAATTCCATAATGAGTCCCTGCTTACTGAATGAGAGGAGTGAAGGTAAAGAAATGTAAGCACTAGAAATACAGTCTAGTTCAACAGAGAGCTCCCTGCCATCGTTGGGCTTTGTAGAGTTCTGGATCCCAAATAAAACACCCTGGGGAAGTCTTAGTGAGACAGCATTTTTAAGAAAATTTCCCCTGAAAATATGAGTTATAATCATTCCATTGCAGCTTCATAAGTTAAGCAGAAATAAATTAATTCACAACACAAACTCTCTCTCAGAAACCTGATAATGATAATTAAACACCGGCGGTGTTTAATGAACTATTAATATGGAGTTCTGCTGCAGAGGCATCACGCCACTACCTGTGAGGTCTCTGCCATCCTGGCTGTTGTATTCTCCTGACATTCTGGCATTGGTTGCAACACTCTCCCATAAGCAATATGTTAAACCACTTGAAATGGATGCATTAATTCTTTCTTTCTTACTGAAATTTAACCCTGAGAATCCAAATCAATTAAAAGCTGCCATAATTACAAAGCTGTGAGTCACGAGCTGTTTAATCATTCATAATTGTTTCAGCCAATAAGCATGCGAAATGAGATGGAAGTGGATGGTATGTTTTGATGAGGATTTCAGGACAGCTCCACCGCTTTCCGTCTACCAAGAGGTGGTTCTGAAATTGAAAGTGGAAGAGTAATGTGGCAACAGGGATCAGTGTAGTACTATACAGCTATATTTATACCTATATCTATATGTGAATTGAACTGATTACAAATATTTAAGTCGGTAATCTCCAAGCACCAGTGCTTTAATTAGACCTGGCACTCCAGAATGTCACTTCCTCAAAACCTCTGAGATGGAGCTAGAGAGATGGTTTGGCAATCAGGAGCACTTGCTGCTCTTGCACAGGACCTGAGTTTAGTCACCAGCACTCAAACTTGCAACTACCTGTAACTTCAGCTCCGGGGACTCTGACTCCCTCTTCTGGCCTCATGGGGCAGGCCCCTGCACTCACATGCATACAAATACACACGTGTAATTAAAATAAATAAGTAAATAGCTTCTGAGGTGGCCCTTCTCAGGTTCCTGGACTTCACTTGGTACATATCAGACACTGTGGTAACACTTAAAATATATCACCTGGAGTCCAGTGAGATGGCTCAGTAGATAAAGGAACGTGCCACCAGTTCCAATGACCTGAATGTGACCCTTAAGACTCACATGGTGGAAGGAGAGAACCAACTTCTCCAAGTTGTCCTCTGACTTCCACACATGCACTGAGACGCTTACAAACACGAACTTAAACGCAACACACACACACACACACACACACACACACACACACACACACACACGTTATTTAAAATTTGTTTTAAAACATCTGGTTTACTTCTCGCGGCATCTTTTTTTGTAGTGATTTCTTCCACGATGAAACCCTCCATCTTAGAGGAAGCTTACCAAGACACAGGATCTTCTAAAGGGAGGTGAAACCTTCCATCCTGTAGGCAAGGTCCTTAAGCTAAGGAAAGAAACAACTCAGAGGGTTCAGCAATCCCTGAAACTGACAGGACACACTCAGCCCCTCCCTCCTCAAGCTTCTGTAAGCAGTAGGTACTGCTGAGAGACACTCTCAGACCAGCTAAGCTGCCAGAAGATGGTCATCAGCCTAGAAGCAAAGGCCCTGTTGCCTGGAAAGGACACTTCTCAAGTTGTCCAGCTGCCTGCGGGCTGAGCAGTGCTCCCTTTGTGGTGAGCCATCACCCATGATGGGGTGGACTTTTGATGAGTAGCTGTCTTTGAGGTATTATGGCTCCTCTAAGCAGCCCCTCACCCCACCCATACTCCTGAGAGCAGTGTCAGTAAAACCCATTGGCTCACCAAATTAGACTATGATGCCGTCTGTACTTTCTGGTCTGTTTGTCGGGTTCCCTATCTGGGGTAAGTAAGTGTTTGTTCTTGTCTCCACAGGAAGAGTGACATATAACACATCTTCAGTGAGGTGAGGGACAGTGCTTTGACCTCCCAAGAAGATCCCGTTTATGAAGAGTAGAAGCAGAATTGAGTCCAAATTTATTTTATTTCCAAATCTTGCCCTCTGTGTAACATGTAACTTGGAAGTAAAATTTTCTTCCAAATTACTTATCTCTAAGAGAAGGCAGCTTCACATACTTTGGAAAATATAGAAAGCAAAAATGAAGAATACAATAAACATCCTAATATTTCACTAATATTCTTCCAATTTCCTGTTTCAGTGTCCACTGAACTAGGAGAATGGAGCTTTCATCTGCTTCGGACAAGAGACTGAAAAAGAAGATGGAGTGTGGTGAGATATTGTGTACCCTAATAAAATTTGCCTGAAGATCAGAGAACAGAACAAGCCACTAGATTAAACATAGAGACCAGGCAGTGGTGGCACACACCTTTAATCCTAGCACTCAGGAGGCAGAGATCTGTCTGGATCTCTGTGAGATCAAAGCCACACTGGACTACATGAGATTGACTCAGTCTAGGAGAGAAACGGAGCCAGACAGTGGTGGCACATGCCTTTAATCCCAGCACTTGAGATCTCATGCCTTTGCTTAGGAAGCACACACACCTTTAATCCCTAAGAAGGAAGTGATATGGGTGGGCAGAGAAAGGTATGTAAGGCATGAGGAGACAGGAACTGAAGCCTTTTCAGGCTGAGGAGTCCTAGAGGTGAGACGTGGCAGTGGTTTGTTCCTTTGTCTCTCTGATCTTTCAGCATTTCCCCCAATATCTGGTTTTGAATTTTTTTTTTATTAAAAAGATCAGTTTAGAAATTCGAGCAACAATGGAGTGCTGTGTCTCTGCTTAATCGGGTCTCTACACACAGAAGGCAATTTCTAAATTTTAGCCAAATGTTTAAATTTGCAGAAAGGTGCTTAGAAATGTGCTTTGTGCAAAGAGCAAGAGTGAGCAGAGTTCTTATGCACGAGAAACTGCAGGAGTTTGTGGGGTGTTTTGTTGTTCCTGGGAGAAACAGGGTGGGGGTGGCGGGAGAGGCAGGCAAAAAAGGAAGCAGGGTGGAGAGTTGGAACCGCCAAAGGGCTTTGAGAATGGGAATGTTTAATTTTTGACTTTAAGTCAGCTGTGCTTTGAGACGTGGCTCCCATGATGTGATACAGCAAAGCTTGAGTAACAGCAAGGAAAGGGGTCAGCTCCATTGGAGCCTGTGACGGAACAGATGAGAAACAGCAGCGGAGCGTGGACCGTGGAATTTGGTGAGGAGAAGAGGCAAAAGGCCAGAGGTGGCCACAGAAGACAGCTACCCAGAGATTCAGAGACCTTGGGAAGTCATCTGATCTCCGAGGGATACTCAGGGAAAGGGAGACTTGAACCTCCCTCTAGACTTTAAACGGAAGACTAACATTGTTTATGCTGCAAAAAAGAATAAACTGTGACTTGTCTATCCGCCACTATTTCAGCCATTTAGATTATCTCTAAGACCCAACAGTTATCCAAGCACTACCAAGAAATGTTTAATTCTATAAGGATGTAACTCTGAAGAAATAGCACACCCACCAGAAAGGGTAAACTGTAATTTTTAAATTAAACTGACAACAATATGCTCTTTAAGACCGTGGATCTATGAAGCTCCCTTCTACAATCGATGAGAGTCTAAATTAAAATGCCACCTGTGGGTATTGTTCAGGGTTCTGAAACACAGCCTGTAGCCCTGCACTCCACTCCCAGACACAGACTCCAGAGATATTAGTGTGTATTGACATCCAAGGGCTAGTGGGTCCCTTTAGAATTCCTTCTTGCCATTTACTAGAAAATTAATCTTTGTGGGGAGGGTGCTATAATTCTCTGTGAAAATTCAAGTGTCCTGATTTACAAACAGACTTTAGTGTTTGGGATAATTTATTGACTCAAGTTAAAGGCCAGAATAGGAGTCTGGCAGAGGTTAAGGGCCAAGTGTACAAGAACTGTTGCAGGAGTGTACAGGAGGGAAGAAGTCACATTCCTTCCCCTTGGCTGGGCTGGGAGTTGTGTCCACAGTCAAGGATGTCAGCATTCTGTGATACAAACTTTAGTTTGCCCACATTCACTGTGTGTGGACCTGTAAGTGGTTTCAAGAAATAACACATTTTGGAAGCAAAGCATGTCCAGAAATCTGGAGCACTGGTGTGATTTTGGGCTCTGCTGCTAATGCCTTAAAGATCTTGCATGATTCGATTACCATCAACTAATATCAGCTGTGTATCCAGTGGTTGGCATGGGAACAGGTCTGACAACCTGAAAAACTGGATGAGAAGTGCTTTGCGTTGAGTGGAAGATACACAAACAGTAAAAAATGCCTAAGCAAGCTGGGAAGGAAGACATGCAGGGAAATTTACTTTGGGAAATAAAAAATTGACACGGAAATGTACACACAAAATGCCACTCTGGTCCATCAGGGACAATATTTACAGTCACGATGTTGCATTTGCTTGAGTCCAAATCTAAATAAAATTCACAGAATTTCTATTGTGAAAAGATAAGTGTTGGGGGAGAAGATATGTAAGGACAGTGACTCCTCAGCTTCCCTTGTAAGAAATCACAGATAATATCAAGAAGATGGAAAACTGAGAAGTTAATAAGTAACCACTCCTGTTTGGAATATTCAAAGCAAGCAGTCAGAGACAAAGGAGATAGGAGAGAGAGAGAGAGAGAGAGAGAGAGAGAGAGAGAGAGCAAGTCCAGTGAGGAGAGAAGTGTGAAGAAGCACCTGTTTGTCACTGGAAACAAAATATTGGGCTTTGATTTTTTTTTCAGCATTTGTACCTGAAGCTGATGGCACAAGCCTATAATCCTAGCACTTGGGAGATAGAGCAGGAGGATCTGAAGTTCAAGGGCATCCTGGACTTGAAAATGTGAGGTCAGCCTGGGCTACTTTAGACACCCCCCTCAAAAAAAAAAACTTTGATAAAAAAAGAATTTTTAAAATAATAGTAATATGGGCCAGTGAGACAGCTCAACAGATAAAGGTACCTGCTGCTCAGCCTAATGTCTTGAGTTTGATTCTGGAAACAAACATACTCCTACAGGTTGTCCTATGACTTCCACGTCACTAGGCCTGGCATGTGGATGCCCTCTCTCTCCCCTGCCCCAACAATAACTAAAGTGTAGTGGAAGTATAAATAAATGCAGTAGTAATAACAGAGTCTGTCTGGATCAGGCATTTGCAGTTCTCAAACTACAGACAGGGCATTTTTGTTTAAAATGTTTATCCTTAGAAAAGGGAAAATTTACCTTCCTTGCAGAAGGTTAAAAAAAAAATCAGTGTGCCTTTTGTAGAATCAAATGAGTCTTGGAGGGTGATATGTGTGTATATGCATATTTTCTGGCAAGAAAATAAAGGAGGATTATTGGCTAAATGTTAACTGGAACCATTGAGATGGAGCTGGAATCTAACCAGCATGCACTTTAGCTGCAGTTCAGAGAGCAAACAGGCTCTGCAGGGTGGTAATGCAATGCTACTTCAGCCTAGGTTGAGAGGTATGAAAAGATGCTTCCTACAAAAGTAAGAAAATAAAAGATCAGACTCCCCTTGGCTGGGCTGGGAGTTGTGTCCACAGTCAAGGATGTCAGCATTCTGTGATACAAACCTTAGTTTGCCCACATTCACTGTGTGTGGACCTGTAAGTGGTTTCAAGAAATAACACATTTTGGAAGCAAAGCAAAATGGTCATTTTTTTTACCTGGTGCCAAGTTCTCTATTTGCAGTTAAAAACAAAAACAAAAACATAAATAAGCTACATTCACTTCAGCCCTCAGGAAAGAACAATGAAGGGACAGTGGAGGAGACATTGAGAAGGAAAGAGCATGATGCACACCCCATTTTTCCAAAGGGACACACACACACACACACACACACACACACACACACACACACACACTAGTCCATTCTGCTACAAGACCAAGACCATGGCACTGACTTTGTACGCAGATTATCAGTTGCAGGGGCATGGTGGTAAAGAGTCAGGGCAGTGAAGGGACATAAGCTCAGAAGTGTATTCTCCAATGTGTCCCCTGCCCTGTTTGACCTCTCTCTCTTGTCATCTTCTGTTCCTCTTTCCTGCCCTCACTTGTCCACCACCTTCATCTTCCCTTGAGGTCTCCTGCAGCACGTTGCTCTCTGAAGGCAAGAGGTCACTCTGGATCCTTTATGCCCCCACATCAGCCACCCCATCACTGTAGCTCCTCCAGAAAAGCTTTGTTAGGCTGATAGGAAGGTGGCCATCATTGCTTTCCTGGAAGTCTTGTGTTTTACTAGGGACCCCAGACCCTGCTCCTGAGTGCTCAGGACTGTCTCCAGGCCTGTGCTGGCTCTCAGGCTAAGCAAGGTAGGTACAAGGGACCAAGAAGGCTCACACCAGCTTTTCTGGAGATCTTGACAGGGTTTTGCAGGGGCCCCAAAAAATCAAGCAGAAAATGATGATGCTTCATGCCAGCCTGTGTGTGGGAGTCTGCTG
>CABHPR010147949.1:12714-26702 GCA_902168415.1 Peromyscus melanophrys | reverse complement strand
TTTTTTTTGGTTTTTCGAAACAGGGTTTCTCTGTGTAGCTTTGCGCCTTTCCTGGAACTCACTTTGGAGACCAGGCTGGCCTCGAACTCACAGAGATCCGCCTGCCTCTGCCTCCCGAGTGCTGGGATTAAAGGCGTGCGCCACCACCACCCGGCTCGGTGCAGATTGTATGAGCGTGGGTGAGACCTTATTTACTGGAACATGGGCAGCTTGTCGGTGGTTACTCAACTGTAGGAAAAGACACGCCCTCCTCTAGCAATCATTAACTACCAATAGTCCCTCAGAGAGGAGTGGAGACTCTTGGGCCCCCTCATGACAAAATGTTGACTGGTGTATCATTTTGTGTGTTTGTTAGTGACAGGGCCTCTGTATTTAGCTCTGGTTGTCCTGGAACTCATGCTGTAGTCCAGGCTGGCCTTGAACTCACAGACAGCCACCTGCCTCTGCCTCCTAAGTGCTGGGATTAAAGGTGTGTGCCACTATGCCTGGCCTTGACTGGCATATCTTGACCGGCTGCTGGGAGTTCATGAGTGCAGTGTCCTGTCACGTCCAGAGGACATTGTTTGCAGCGCTCTTACCATCCTTTATCTCTTACGTTCTTTCTGTTCCCTCCTCTAGGTCTCCTTTAGTGCTAAGCACTCAACAATCATTTATTCCAGCACTCAGGTTAGGAGTCTCTGCATTGACTCTGCCCATTGGGGGCGTGGGGGAAGCTTCTCCAATGAAGATCGAATTCAGCAATAATCTACAGATGTAATCATGAATATTAGAAGGCAGTTTGACATCATGTCCATTTAACAGAACCATCGTTGGTTTTCCTCTGTGGCCTCTCTTCTCCCCAGTCACATGCTTTGGACTAGGTCTATAGGGTCAAGTATGAATTCCTTCCTCTGGAGTGGGTCTCGAATCCGATCAGAAAGTAGTTGGTTGCCCCATAAAATCCCCCCACTCTTGCACGGTGGGGACATTTTGCCTGGCATTGTTATTGCAGCCCCCAGAGTCCACAGCTAGGTAAGACTGTTGACGACTTTTCTCTCTCTCCCAGGAGCCAGAATGGCATCTTCTGGCACTGTGACAGCCAGCCAACAGAAAGGAAGCCTCAGTTCAGTTCTGTTCAGTTCTCTACGTCCTTCAAGCAAAGTGTGTGATGTTTTCAGCAATAGGGTCTTTGCCATCTGGTTCTGGCAGGCAACCAAAAGCAGTGGCAGTGTCCTGTATCATTGGGGGTAGGGGCTCTGAAGCTTCCCTAAGCAACAGCTTATAGGAGGAGATCCCCTATCTGTCATTGGGATTTTGGTTTCATGACCTCTGTCTTGTGGAGGGAGGCTTAATGAACCATTCATGGTAGGTCAGTTCAAAAAATACATTGTTAATAATTTTACAAATCCGTAGCTTTCTATATGGATCTTCTTCATATGTTCTTAGGGTTTTTTTCTTTCTTTCTTTTCTTTTTCTTTTTCTTTTTTTTAGGTTTTTTTTTCGAGACAGGGTTTCTCTGTGTAGTTTTGGAGCCTATCTGTAGACCTGGCTGGCCTCGAATTCACAGAGATCCACCTGGCTCTGCCTCCCGAGTGCTGGGATTAAAGGCGTGCACCACCACAGCCCAGCTGTTCTTAGTTTTATACTCCCTACCCTTTCCCCTCTTTCCTACACCAATCCATGCTTAAAAACCATCCCCTTTGGTGGCCCCGCTACGTCTTCTGTATCTCCCTTCCCGTAATCTAAGAATTCAAAGCTAGGAGAGAGGACATATGCCATTTGACTTTCTGGGCCTGAATTACCTCAGTCAGTACAATATATTCCTGAACTTTTCATTATTTTACTTTTATTTACAGCCAAGTGAAGTTCCATTTTGTGTGTATATGCACCACAAGTTTCTTTATGCATTTATCAGTTGATAAACAGGCTGGGTCCATTTCCTGGCTATTGTGACTAGAGCAGCAATGAACACGGGTGAGTGTCTCTGGTGTAGTCTAGAGAGAGTCTTTGGAGATTTTGCCAGGGAGTGGTGTGTAACATGAATCCTAAATGGTCTTATAATAAAAAAAAAAAACCAGGAGCAAGATATTGGAGTAAATGCTGAAAGATCAGAGAGACAAAGGAACACGCCACTGCCACATCTTACCTCTTGGACTCCTCAGCCTGAAAAGCCTTTAGTTCCTGTCTCCTCACACCTCATATATCTTTCTTCACTCAGCCATCACTTCTTGGGATTAAAGGCATGTGTGCTTCCCAGTACTGGAATTAAAGGTATGTGTCAACACTGCCTGGCTATGTTTTCTCTCCTAGACTGAGTCAATCTCATGTAGTCCAGGGTGGCTTTGAACTCACAGAGATCCAGAGGGATCTCTGCCTCCCAAGTGCTACGATTAAAGGTGTGTGCCACCACTGCCTGGCATCTATGTTTAATCTAGTGGCTTATTATGTCCTCTGATCTTCAGGCAAATTTTATTAGGGTACACAATATATCACCACAGTGGTGGTGCTTACTAGTTTAATTTTTACTTTTTTGAGGAACTGAAATACTGACATCCATAGTTCTGTATTAGTTTACACTTCCATCAGTCATGGACGAGAATGGCTTTTTCCTCTCCTCCTCACCAGCATTTGCCGTCATTTGTTTTCTTGATCAGAGCCACTCTGATTGAGGAGGGGTGGAGCTTTTTTCCTCCCCTCTCCTTCTCCCTTCTCCCTTTCTTTTCCTTTTCTTAAGGACTTCTCTCACCTCCTTCTCTTCTTTGTCTTTTTTTTTTTTTTTTTTTTTGGTTTCTCTGTGTATCCCCGGCTGTCCTAGAACTCTCTGTAAACCAGACTGGCCTCAAACTCACAGAGATCCGTCTGCCTCTGCCTCCTGAGTGCTGAGATCAAAGGCGTCTAGAACCACTGCCTGGCTCTCTTCTTTTTGATGTAGGATGGGAGACCCTCTGTGTAGTTCAGACAGGCTGCAGATTCGTGATCCCCATCTCTGCCTCAGTCTCCTGAGTTATTGAGCCTATCAAACACCACTGTGCCTGACTTGTTGCAATTCCTAATCCGTAGTCTGGGTTGTCGGCAGCTTTTCCATTCCAGTGCTCTTCAGTGGTTGATGGTTGACATGAGCTCCAGGTTCAGTGAGAGACCCTGTCTCAAAAAAAATAAGGTGGTGTCAGGTGCTGTGGCGCGCATCTTTAATTCCAGCACTTGGGAGACAGAGGCTGGCAAATCTCTGTGAGTTCAAGGTCTACATAACAAGTTCCAGGCCAGCCAAGATTACATAGTCAGACTCTGCCTAAAAAAAAAAAAAAAAAAAAGACAAACAAACAAAAAAGGAACCAAGGTGGACAGCGATTGAAGACGCCTGGTGTCATTTTAAAGATTTATGTTAATTTGTGTGTGTGCATCTGTATGTGGTGTGCATGTGTGTGCGTAGTGCAGGTGCCCACAGAGTCAGGGAGATGCCATTGGATCCTCTAAAGCTGGGGATGTAGACAGTTGGTGAACCACCTGATGCAGGTTCTGGAAACCAAACTCCGGTCCTCTGCAAGAGCAGCAAGCACTCTTAACCACTGAGCCATCTCCCCAACTCCCAAACTCAAACTAGCCAAAAAGACAAACGTGAGGTGGCTCACTGCAGCCTGGCACTTAACCCACAAGCCTGAGAGCTTAAGTTCAATCTGCAAAACCCACATAAAGGTGGAAGGAGAGAACCGACTCTAAAGAATTCTCCTTTGACCTCCACGTGTATGTCAGGGCATGAACACTGCCCCCTACCCCCATCCCCAAATAAATGAATAAAATAAAGACAAATACTGCCTGATTTCACTTAGGAGGCATCCACAGTAGTCCAATTTATTCATTTTATATTATGTGTGTAAATATTTTGCCTGCATGTATTGTATGTATATTCACCACACACATTCCTGTTGCCCATGGAAGTCAGATGTGGCCATACCATTCTCTGGAACTGGAGTTATGTGTGGTGGTATTGTGTTCCCCAAAATATTGTGCACCCTAATAACCTTATCTGGGGTCAGAGACAGAACAGCCACTAGATACAAAGGCTTGAAAATGGTGGGTGGCACTCACACCTTTTTTTTTTTATAAGATTTATTCATTTATTATGTATATAGCATGTATGACTGCAGGCCAGAAGAGGGTACCAGATCTCGTTACAGATGGTTGTGAGCCACCATGTGGTTGCTGGGAATTGAACTCAGGACCTCTGGAAGAGCAGTCAGTGCTCTTAACCTCTGAGCCATCTCTCCAGCCCCTGGCACTCACACCTTTAATCCTAGCACTCCAGAGGTAGAAATTCCTCTGGATCTCTGTGAGTTCAAGGCCACATTGGAACTGCCAAGCATGGTGACTCGAGCCTTTAATCCCAGAAAGCGAGCCTTTAATCCCAGGGAGTGGTGGTAGAAAGCAGAAAGGTATATAAGGCGTGAGGACCAGAAACTAGAAGCATTTGGCCTCGGTAAGCATTTGGCTGGTTAAGCTTTCAGGCTTCTAGCAGCACAGTTCAGCTGAGATCCATTCGGATATGAGGACACAGAGGCCTCCTGTCTGAGGAAACAAGATCAGCTGAGAAGTTGGCCAGGTGAGGTTAGCTGTGGCTTGTTCTACCTCTCTGACCTTCCAGTGTTCACCCCAATAACTGGCCTCAGGTTTGATTTTATTAATAAGAACTTTTAAGATTCCTGCTACAGTTATGGATGGTTTCGAGCTACCATGTAGTGCTGGGAACAGAACCCAACTGATCCTCTGCAAGTGCAGCAAGTGCTCTTAAGCACTGATCCATCTTTCTAGTTCCCAAAGTAGTTAAATTTAAAGATATGGAAAGTATCCAGGACACCAAGAGCTACATAGTGAGTCCCTGCCTCAAAACACCAGAAACAAACAAACAAGAAAGCCCCAACTGACCAAACCAAAGAAACAGGAAGTAGACTGTTATTATGGTGAGGGGTGGGAGGTGTATTGTTTTGTAAATGGTGTGAAAGTGTACACTGCTGAACTATATGCTCAGAAAATGTTTAAGTTGGTGCTTTCTTCCATCTTTCTATGGTGTCATAATGGTGTGCCTGAATGTCCTGGCTAATGCTCTCAAGAGCATCAAACACCAGGTCTTTATCAAGCTGGTCCTTATCCAAAGCCACAGTTGGCTCCTAACTGATGATGAAGCATGGTTATGTGGGCAAATTTGAAATCACTGATGATCACAGAGCCGGGAAAATCACTGTGACCCTCACAGGCAGGTTAAATAAGCGTGCAGGGATCATCCCCAGATTTGACATGCAGCTCAAAGACCTAGGAAACTGAGTGAATAATCTGCTCCCCTCCTGTTAGTTTGGTTTCACTGCATGGACAGCCTCAGAAGGCATCATGGACTTTGACAAAGTGAGATGAAAACACACAGGAGGGAATACCCTGAGATTCGTTTTCTAGGGATGTAAGACATACATGTAAATAAAAGGCTTTCATTGGAAGAACATGGGTAAGTTGGAAGCCCTGTGTGGTGGTTTGTTTACACATGTAATCCGTGCACTTATGGGCAGGGGTGGGAGCATTGTTGTGGATTTGAGACCAGTCTGGGTTACAAAGTGAGACTCTTGTCTCCACCAAACCAAATCAAACCAAAAGCTAAATTGGTTGAGTGGCCAAAATGGCACATGCCTGTAATCCCACCAACTTTGGCAGTGAGGCAGCTTCGGCTGCACACCAAATCTAAAGCCAGCCTGGGCTGTATGAGAATGAAAGGAAGCAAATGGCTAAGCTGGTAAATTTTATGTTTTGTGCCTTTTATCACGATTTAAAAAAGAACGACTGCCTCTCTCTGACCCTTGAGGGTAGCATCAGACTTACCCAGGAGAGCGACAGCAAGGTTGCTCCCCGAGGGTCTCAGATTTGTGCTGTTTACTTTTCCAACACAGTTGGGAAAGCTGACTGTAGTGCATGGCCTAGTTTGTCCTTGTGGGAGAAAGTGTGTGTGCGCGTGTGTGTGTGTGTGTGTGTGTATGTGTGTTTGTGTGTGTGTGTGTGTGTGTATGTGTATGTGTGTTTGTGTGTGTGTGCGTGTGTGCGTGTGTGTGTTTGTGTGTGTATGTGTATGTGTGTTTGTGTGTGTGTGTGTGAGAGAGAGAGACAGAGAAAGAGAGAGACAGAGACAGAGACAGAGACAGAGAGAGAGACAGAGAGAATACTCACTTAGATATTTTGGAGAGGAGGAAAATTAGAAATACTGAATTAACTTTGAGTCCTGAGAAGGAGTTACTGGCTTCTTTGTTAACAGTGATGCCAGTGTGTCCCTGGAGATACCTCACTTGTCTCCAGGAAGTGTTAGATTTCCCCCTTGGTCTCAAGTCAGCCTTGGAAACTTCTGAGTCACACAACTAGGTTTCCAGCAGACTGATTGGTGGGCAGGTCTTTTGTGAAGACAAGTGGTGCCAATTAGCTAGTCCCTTCCTAAAGGATTTCAAGGATCTGCTCATCGTATCTTTTTTAATTGATGCACTGATTTTCATTAGGGTTGCTTGCGTGCAATGGGGGTGGTGTGTGCAATTTCCTGGCACATTGGCCGCTAACTAGTGGTTTATGCCTATGAAGATGACTTGCTCTTTCCTGGTAACCATCAGCTATCAGTGGGCCCTTGGGGGGGGGAAGGCCTCCAAAGCTCACCCCCACTGGAGATTGGCATCTCTGGGGGTACACATTTGGGAAAAAAGATTTGATTTATTTTGGGAGCTTCTTAGGGACAAGTGTGTAGATGATGGAAAATGAAAGGGAGGCCTCTTGTTCCCAGAGATGCCGGTACTTGTTGCCGATATGAGAATTAAGGGTTGGAATCTACGAAGATAGGATATCCACAGGATGTTCATGAGTGACAGAAATGAGGAGAACACATGTCCATTTGTCATACGGTTGGCTCTTTAAAAGATGGACCTGGAGTAATGTTACAGGTGTGCTGTGTAGTGAATAGACAAGTACTTTCAGGGAGCATGGACTCTTTTCTTTTGTCCTTCAATATGTCCTGACATGTAGCTCCTTTGGCAACTGGCAGTGATACAAATTTTGCAACAGGCAGGATATCAGAATTGGACCAAAGAACCATGAACATTTAAAGCATCCTTAATGATACACAGTATCACTATAAAATTTAAAGTTTTACGTTGATAAGGACTGATAGCTTAGAGTAACCAGCATTGTTGGCAACTTTCAAATGGCTACCAGCAGTGGCTGATGGATGTAGGTTTGGGCGTAACTTTGAGTCGCACGAAAGTGCACACTTGCGGTTGGAGGTCTGCAGCGTCACTTGTTTAGCATGCAGGAGCTCTGGGTTCAATTTCTAGCACCACGCACAAAGCAAATGATGAAAGAAATATGTTGTGGTAAACGATGCTTTACCAAAGCACGTAAGGAGGTGATCTGGCATCTGGAGCAAGATGCACACACTACCCTCTTCTTTTCCTGCTTAGTCCATCTACACACTGTAACTCTTCTGCCTGGGCAATTCGTTTCTACTTTGTTTTATTTTGTTACTATTTTTTTAGAAAGATACTTATTCTTTACTTTAAAATTTGGTAGTTTTATTCATTTTATTTTATGTATGTGAGCATTTTGCCTGCATGCATGTCTGTTGTATTACATACATACCTCCTGCCTACTGAGGTCAGAAGAAAGCATCAGATGCCCTGGAATTGGAGTTGGAAATGAGTGTGAGCCACCACACAGGCGCTAGGAATTGAACCCCGGTCTTCTGCAAGAGTAATGAGTGCTCTTAACCACTGAACGGTTTCTCCAGCCTCTTGTTTCTGTTTTAGAAACATGGAAAAATACAGAGCCAAAGTGAGCAGAGAAATGGAAGAGTTTTCCCTTGATATAAAGGAGGACAGGGATTTAATTAGTATGCTACTCTATTGCTTTTATTGTTTTATTATAAAACCGATACATGCTTATAATAGAGTGTTTTAAATGAGTACATTATTTTTAAACTCCCATCTGTTACCTCTTAACTAGATTTCTTTGTTCTCTTTCGGATAATAGGCTCATGATTCCTTTTGAACCACAATTGTAAAATGAAAACAGAAGAACGTGGTTCTCTTTAAGGATAACTTCAATTTTGCTTTTAAAAACGTTAAAGTGGTGGTGCACACCTTTAATCGCAACACTCAGGAGGCAGAGGTAGGTGGATCTTTGTGAGTTCGAGGCCAGCTAGTCTACATAGTGAGATCTAAGACAGCCAGAGCTGTGTAGTGAGACCCTGCCTCAAAAAACAAACAAACAAACAAACAAACAAACAAACAACCCCCCCAAATCAATGACCCCCCCCCAAAACTTGAATGTGTTAAGATTTTAAAAATGAATCTCGAGTTCCAGGCCAGCCTGGTCTATAGAGTGAGTTCCAAGACAACCTGGTCTACACAGAGAAATCTGTCTCAAAAAACAAACAAATGGACAAAAAGATTTAAAAAATTAAATTTACATTTTATGTTACTATTGGTTAAACTTTTTTGTCCTATCAATTAAAAAATCATAAGAGAGTAAAAGTTAAACTTGAAAAGTAAGACAAACCACTGCCATGAGATACTGGGATAATAACAATAGCTTATTCAAAGAACTCAATTATATTAAAGACATGTTAGTTCTTAAGTAATAATTTAGAAAAGTAATCTGGGAGGGCTGGCACATGTCTGTAACCCCAGGATTCCGGAAGTGGAGGCAGGAGAATCAGGATTTTGAGGCCAGCCTGGGCTACATGAGACCCTGTTTTAACCTACCTGTGAGAAAACAATTTCTTTTTTTCAAGAGAAGTAATTATACCATTTTAATCATTTTATTTATCTTGAAAATATTACAATAAGATCTTTATCTCATTATGTCATTACTTGTTAAACATTAGAAACTATTTTTGTTATGTCCTATTTTATTGTGAGGTAGACTTTTCAAAAAAAATTATTCCCTTTTATTTTTTTATGTGCACTGGTGTTTTGCCTACATGCATGTCTCTGTGAGGGTGTCCAGTCTCCTGGAACTGGAGTCACAGACAGTTATGAGCTGCCATGTGGGTGCTGGGCATTGAACCAGGGTCCTCTGGAAGAGCAGTTAGTGCTCTTAACTGCTGAGCCATCTCTCCAGCCCGAGGCAGACTTTTTTAATGACAGGGTTTTATATCAGAAGTGTCATCTTAAATCGCAAAGATGTCTGTTCAACATCATAATTCAATGTAAAAGATGGTGGGGTTATTGTTGTATTGGATTTTTGTTTGCTTTTTGAGAAGGAACTTAAAGTTAGGTGGGTAGGGAGGGGGAGAGGATCTGGAAGGACTTGGGGGAAGGGAAGACTATGATCAAAATAGATTTAAACTTAAAAATTGTTTTAAATAATAAAAGCATACTGAAAAAGTAAATACAAAAATTAAATGTGCCAAAGGAGAAGCCTTGTTGAAACAGAATCTTAGTCATCTCAGGCTGGTCTTAAGCTCTTCTGTAGCAGAAGAAGACCATGAACTTCAGATCTCCCTGCCCCCATCTCCCCAGTGCTGATGTCACAGTGGTGAGTCACCTTACCTGGTTTTCTGTCATGCTGGAGACCAAATGCAGGGCCTTAGGCATGCTGTGCAAACCCTCTACTAGCTGATATAACCCCCCAGCTACATTTCCAGCCCCATTTTTATTTATTTATTGTTCTATGTGTGTGTGAGTGCGTGTGTGTACATGCCACAGTACAAATGCAGAGACCAGAGAACACCTTTATTCTTGCCTTCCACCTTGATGGGGGAGGATCTCTCTCGTTGTATCTGCTGCTGGGATGTACATACTCCAGACTAGTGGGCCAGTGAGTTTCTGGAGATTTTTCTTGTTTCCGCCTTCCATCTCACAATAGGAGTGCTGGGACTCCAGATATATGCTACCACATTTCACTTCCTATGTGGGTTCTGGGGTTGAAAGAACTGGGGTCATCAGGGTTATGTTGGCTTTTATTCACTTAACCACCCCCTGATCTAACATTTATATATTTTTGAGACAGGGTCTCACGTAGCCCAGGCTGGCCTGGAATTAATCATGTTGTCAAGGTTGGCCTTGAACATTTCAATCTTCCTGTCTCTTTCTCCCAAGTCCTGGGGTTGTATCACTAGGTCCATCTTAGAAATGATTTGATATTTTGGAAAAAGAAAAAGCAAAATGCCAGAAGCTCAAAGACTAAAATATGTTAGAATTTTTTTGGTTAGAGATTATTCTATCTTTCATAATTAAGAAAGCTAAAGATGAAAGAGAAAGGAAATTTCTTGCACTGAGCAACTAGCAGCCTCCTCCTCTGCATCATCAAATTTTATTTGTGTAGCTTGAAGTAACAAAGTCTCGAACATTCCTCCCCACTAATGTGTTGGAAGACACACATAACTATGCAAACACAGACCTCTGAAAGTGTTTTTATGACTGCCAGTTTGCATTAATAATCAACTTGACAGGCCGGACGGTGGTGGCGCACCATTTAATCCCAGCACTTGAGAGGCAGAGGCAGGTGGATCTCTGTGAGTTTGAGGCCAGCCTGGTCTACAAAACGAGTTTCAGGACAGCCAAGGCAACACAGAGAAACCCTGTCTCAAAAAAAAAAAAAAAAGCCAACAAAAAACAAAAACAAAATAATCAACTTGACTCAGAATCACTTAAAAAGAAAAAAAGAAATAATTCTCTTCATCAAGTTGGGTCTATAGGCATGTGTGTGTGGGACTATCCCGATTATTAATTGATACAGAACTATCCCCTGGCAGATGGTTCTGAGCTATATAAGAAAACAACCTAAGCTCACTCAGAGGCTGGAGCCCTCCACGGTTCCTGCCTGTAGTTCCTGCCCTGACTTCCCTCAGTGATGAAGTGTAACCCGTTAAATGAAATAAGCCTTCTCCTCCTCTGAGTTAAGTTGGTCAGGAGTATTTTATTACAGCGACAGAAAGAAAACCAGAACAAGGGCAAAGGTGAATTGTTTCTGAGACAGGCTATGCAAAGGGCTTTGGCGTGACTCTGTACAAGTACTAGTTCATTTGCATTGATTTCTATCTAGAGAATCTTATTGTCTTGCCTTTTTTTCTTTTTATGGTGCTGAGGATGAAATCCAGGACTTTGCATATGATAGGCAGATTCAGTACCACTGAGCTACATCTCTGGGCCTTCGATTTAAGTATCACATAAAATAAGTTGATGTTTATTATGATTTCATATGTAGGAATGTTATGCACTTAATAGGCTATTTTGATAGAGAAGACTCCTTGTTGTCTGGAAGAACTGGGCCCATTTGTTAGAAGAAATCTGATTGAATGATTAATAGGAGCAGAAAATATAGTTATCTTTTGTTTATTGCCCTGTCTATTCCTAGACAGTAGAGTCAACTGAATCCCATAACAAATACTCCTGGAAAAAAAAGTATCGCTAAGTTTGCTTGGAGGGAAGTGGGGCTTGCACTAAGTGATTTTCAGCCAGCAGGTTTCATTTCTTGCATGTATACATTTCCTGTCTGAGCCAGGGAGGAGCTGAGTGCAGAGGAGGGGGGCACTTTCTTCCTCCAGATCCTCCTCCCACTCTAGAGTGCTTTCATCCAGTAATCAACTTGCTGCCAAGCATCTCCTCTGTCTGCCAACGAGGGAGTCTGGACATGGATTTTTAATTTCAGGGTGATACAGCCCTTCCGAGGAGGAGGAGGAGGTGGGGATAGGCGTCAGGTCTACAGACCACTGTGAGATGGACCAGGACAGCAGGATGAGCCTGGGTTACACGGTACAAAATAGGTAGCTTTGAACCCTAGTCCTAGTTCTTGCAAGCACTGTGGATTTGGGAAGTACTAATTGCACTGGGCCTTAGCTGGGCTATCTATGAAATGAAGGTAATACATGGTTGTTATGAGAAGCCGATGAGAGCATGCATGTCCTGCGCCCATGGCAGGATCAGTACATACACGCTGTGTGTTTCTTTTCTTTTTTTTCCTTTTTTTTTTTTTGTTTTTTTGTTATTCAAGATAAGGTTTCTCTGTGTAACAGCCCTAGATGTCCTGGAACTCGCTCTATAGATCAGGCTGGCCTCGAACTCACAGAGATCAGCCTGCCTCTGCCTCCCTAGTGCTGGGATTAAAGACTAAAGATGTGCGCCGCCACCACCCAGCTACACTGTGTGTTTCTAATTCCCTCTCTGTCCCCTACAAATCCCTTTGGAGACAAATAGAGTTGGTCAGGGAGCACAGGGCTGCTGCAGAAACCATCTAGTCCTTACTGTCCAATGGGTGTTGGGGAGGGGGTAAGATTGCTGTTCTCCACTGTATCCCAAGCCTACCCAGAGCAATTGCTTCTCCCTCCCTCCTTCCCTCCCTCCCTCCCTCCCTCCCTCCCTCCCTCCCTCCCTCCCTCCCTTCCTTCCTTCCTTGTAAGGAGCTGTAGAGCCCAGGGCTACACAAAGGTTAGGCAGTTGTTTCATTATTGAGTTCTATCCTGTGCTTTCTGAACATCACTGCTCTAGCTATCTCACATAAGGGGAATCATATAGATTTTGTACTTTGGTGACTGGCTTAATTAGCATATGTCTTTAAGTCTCATCCATACTGTAGCTTTTGTTGGAACTTCCTTCCCTTTCCCAGCTAATATTCTGTGGAGACCCACAAAGGTTTCCTAGTGAGAACTTACTCAGGGTCCGAGAATCTTAGCTTAGCTTGCTTTACCCAGCAGGGCTGCATAAAGGGATGATTTGACCACGGCCGTGGTTACCAGGTGTTTGGAAGGGTCTAACTTGGCTGTGCAGTGTGCTTTGATCTAGCAAGGGGCAGTCTTTTGCCCCACCCCTTGGCATTGTTATAAGAAGCCCCTTTGAATAAATGGAAAAGGCCATTGGGCATTGGCCCAGGTCCTCCCGAAGCTATCCTATGTTTCTGTCTTTCTCCTCTTAGCTATCTTTTTATCTAGTATTTTCTTATCCCTCTCTCCTCCTCATAAGAACCCTTGAAAAGGTAGGAGCTGGCCTCCCACAATACTTCAGTATGTAAATTTAACAATTATTTCTGACTTATTTTTTATGTATGTGAGGGTTTTGCCTGCATGTAAGTGCACCATGTGCATATAGTGCCTGTGGTCAGAAGAGGGGGGTCAGATCCCTTGGACTGGAGTGACAGAAGGCTATGTGTCATCATATGGGTGGTGGGAACTGAACCTGAGTCCCCTGCAAGAGCAGTAAGTGCTCTTTAACCATCGAGCCTCCCCTCCAGCCCCAGCACGTGTATTTTTCATGCACGCCATGGCGGTTGAGTTGTTTCTATCTTTTCTGGTTTTGCATCACACTGCTGTGGGCATAGGTGTGCAAATATGAGTTTGGATCCCTATTTCCAGTTCTTTGGAGGTTATACCAAGAAGTGGAACTGTGAGGTCATGGGGTAAGTCCACTTTTAACTTTAGTTTTTAGACTATGACAATCCACAGCCCACGTTATAGCCTGGAACTCACAACAAAGTCAAGGTTGACCTCAACCTCATGACAATCTGCGTCTTCCTCAGGTGCCTGAATACGGTGTGAGCCACTACTCCTCACCTTAAAACATTTTTTCTGAACATGATTTTTTGAAGTATTGGAAATTGAGTCCAAGGTAGTTTCTTTCCACCCTCCTCACTAACATTGTCCATTTTGCTGTGTGAGACTTTTTTTCAGAATGCCTACCCTAATGTGTTAATGCTGTGACTAATTTTAAAGAACATGTACCATGGCATCTGGAACACCCCTGTCTCAGCTCCTGAACTAGCACCCAGGGGCACAGAAGTCTCTGTCTAATGAGTAGATAAAAATCCATGCACTGGGGCAGGTTCAATGGTTTAGAGCTCTTAGTGTTCTTTGTAGAGGACCTGAGTTTAGTTCCTAGCACCCACCTGGTGCCCCACAACTATATGTAACTCCAGTGTCAGGGTCACAATCACATGTAACTCCAGTGTCCGGATCACAACCACATGTAACTCCAGTGTCAGGGTCACAAACACATGTAACTCCAGTG
>CABHPR010147949.1:0-12704 GCA_902168415.1 Peromyscus melanophrys | reverse complement strand
CACATGTAACTCCAGTGTCAGGGTCACAAACACATGTAACTCCAGTGTCAGGATCACAACCACATGTAACTCCAGTGTCCGGATCACAAACACATGTAACTCCAGTGTCCGGATCACAAACACATGTAACTCCAGTGTCCGGATCACAAACACATGTAACTCCAGTGTTACTTGGGAGGGCAGATGCAGGTAGATGTCTGTGAAGTCAAGGACACACTGACCTACATATTGAATTCCAGATTATCCAGAGTTACGTAGTGAAACCATGTCTCTCTTATACACACACACACACACACACACACACACACACACACACACACACACACACACACACACACCACACTGTACAAAAAGAAAGAGGTGCTGGAGAGATGGCTCAGTAATTAAGAGCACTGGCCGTTCTTCCAAAGGACCTGGCTTCACTTACCAGCTCTTACCTGGCAGCTTACAACTGTCTATAACTCCAGTCCTAGGGGATCTGATGCCCTCTTCTGGCCTCCTTTGGAATCAGGCATGCATGTGGTACACCGATGTACATGTAGACAAAACACCTACAAACGTAGAAATAAATGAATTTTAAAAAAGAAAGGAGTGGGCCACAACCTTTCACAATTATTAAAAAGAAAGAAACCATACACTATAGAAAATAACAGTCTAGAACTCCTGGCAACTGCCGTGAGCTAGAGGATGTGCGGGGGTGAGGTTAATTTTGTGAGTTCAAACGTCAATAAAAGGTGGAGTTGAGATGAATGTGATTCTGTCAGACGGTTCAGTCTGAACTCTAGAGAGGAAGTCTGCATCAGGAGGATGCATCAGCTCGAAGAAATCACCTTTCAAAACTGCAGAGCTCACAGTTTTCAATGCACATGACGATGGGTGGCAGTGATGCAGGGTTCTGATTTTACTGGTGTCTGTGTGCATGGCCATGTTCTGGAGAGTGTATGTGTGTGTCTCACAGGAGTCTATTCCACGTGAGTTAATCCCTCTGATGTCCTGGGGGTTAAACAGCCCCAGTAACTCTAATGTACATACTGTTCATAATAAAATGGTATTAGTTACTTGCCATCCTTGGAAGAACTGAGAAACGCTGTTTTAATTTTTTTTTTTGCATCCTGTGTTCAGAACTGTCATAGCAAGTCAGTATTGCTAACTTCTCACCTTTGAACAAAAAGCTACAATGAGTGCTTGAACTTGTGAAGGTGAGGACCGTCCATGTGGAGGTCTTGACAGAAACACGTAGGACAGGTATAGTAATGTCACTGCTTTTTTGTGCAAACTCAGAATGAGGGTGATGTGCACTTACCACTGAATCAGAGTCTGTTTTTTTCTTTTTTCTTTTCTTTTTTTTAAATACTCCTAGAACAAATCACTGTATTTTTTTTTAAACTTTATTTTATATGCATTGGTGTGAAGGTGTCAGATCCCCTGGAACTAGAATTACAGACAGTTGTGAGCTGCCACGTGGGTGCTGGGAATTGAACCCGGGTCCTCTGAAAGAGCAGCCAGTGCTCTTAACCGCTGGGCCATCTCTCCAGCCCCAGAGTCTGTTTTTTTTCTTATGGTGAGTTTGACCACATTTTTCTATGAGACTCATGTGTTTCAAATGCAAATTAGTCTTTTATTGTCAATGCTTCAGATAATAACGCTATTATGTTGTTCACAATACTTAAGCTGTATATTGGAACTCTGTCCTTTAGCATAAATGTAGATTACTATGCTACTCAGAGCTACATTAAGCAATACTAAGTTAACAATTTTTTATTGAGATACTACTGTGTCTCTGGTACTTTACTGGGTCCAGATAGTAAGATGATGGATGGATCCTGTGGTGAGGGCTGACGGAGTGGCAGCTAGCATTGCTAAGTATTAACAAACACCAGAGGAAACATAGGATTCTGTGGTGGCCTAGAGAAGAGATCCTTCACTCACACTAGGGAGATAAGGGGAGGCATCTCAAAGGAACTGGTAAGTTAAGTCTTAGAGTTGAGGACACGTTAGCTAAGTGAAGTAT
The DNA here is from genome assembly GCA_902168415.1 of Peromyscus melanophrys. NCBI lineage: Eukaryota > Metazoa > Chordata > Mammalia > Rodentia > Cricetidae > Peromyscus > Peromyscus melanophrys. Next base: position 10,693 of record CABHPR010147949.1, on the reverse strand, counting down.
ATATGTATGTGCCTGTGTGAGATTCTACACATCAGATGACATGCAAGAGCCTGAGAAAACCAGAAGAAGGTCTGGCATTCCTTGAAACTGGAGTTGCATGGAGTTGTGAGCCACTCTGGGTGTTGCGATCCAAACCCAGGTCCTCTGCAAGAGCAACACGTGTTTTTAATGGCTGAGCCATCTCTTCAGGCTCCTTTAAAAATTTTTTTTATGTTTTTTTTTCTTTTTCTAAGAAAGTCATGCATAAGCATTGCATCTGCAACTCTCCATACCTCCTCGTCCCTCACACACTTTCTGTGTCTCCCTTCCCAGTTCATGGTCTCTTTATTGTTACATGTATGCGTGTGTGTGTGTGTGTGTGTGTGTGTGTGTGTGTGTGTGTGTGTGTGCACTGTGCTGAGTCCATTTAGCATTGCTTGTATGTTGCCCAGGACTGACCATCACTCTTGGAAGAAACTATTTCTCCTAACAGCTATTGACCACCTGTACCTCTTTATCTAGGGGTGGGACTATGTGGAATGCCCCCTGTCCACACTGGTATGTCAACCAGTAGACCCATGATGGCAGTCTTGTTCAGGCAACCATATTATTGAGATTTTATACATGCATTTTCCCTGCCATGTCTGAGGGGTATGATCTACTAGCACCCACAGTTCTCTTTGACTAGTTGTGAATCTCCGTAATAGTCTCCATCTGTTGCCAAAAGAAGTGTCCTTGATGAAGGGTAAGAGTTACCCTTATCTGTGGGTATAAATATAGGTATTAATAAATACTTATTAAGAATACAGTTAGAAGCCGGGTGGTGGCGGCACGTGCCTTTAATCCCAGCACTCAGGAGGCAGAGGCAGGTGGATCTCTGTGAGTTTGAGGCCAGCCTGGTCCAGGATAGGCTCCAAAGCTACACAAAAACCCTGTCTCGAAAAAATAAAAATACAGTTTGAAATTATATTGGCTTAGGAAAATGGCAGGATCACATGATAATTTTTTTACATGATAATTTTATAAACTATTTTAAATTCTGAAATCCCCAAATATATTCAGTAGTTGAGAGATGAGTACAATGAACAACGCCCCCATGTCCATTATGTAGTTCCTACAATTAGTTTTAAAACAATACCCTGCTCCAAAGCCCACCTCTGGTGGTGCTGCCCTAGATGTGTGCCTCGATGTGTGGACAGAGGGCGAGAGTGCTGCACTTCAAGATGCTGCATTCTTCCACACCGTGGGTCGAGGGACTGAAGACTGATGGGCATTTCCACGTGGGTCACAGGGGAGCCACACAAGACTCCCACGCAGGGAGCTTGGTACCGAGTGACTGACCGATGACGTCTTTGGAATTCGTGTTTTCCCCATGGAAGTTGCAGTGTGACCTTTTCGAAGTCCTGTTTTGATGAAAACGAAGGGTTTTGATGAGCTCTCAGCAGGTTCACTGCCAGTTTCGGCTCTCAGAAACACGACGACGAGGCAATCAGGGGAACATCCTCTAGAAGGTGACATTTGATCTTACATCACAGAGATTGGTCCTTTGGATGAGGCTAAAAGAGTACGTGATTATTAAATTTGTGGATGACTAAGTTTTAGTGACTTGCAGAATAGAATTGAAGTAAGAGTTAGGCTGACATGACGGACCCCCGTTTCACGAGGATCCAGATAACCACACATGTATTGTGGGAGAGATTCTGCACTCTGGTGCCTGTGTTGAGAAAGCGAAGGACTGTTTTAGGAACGACTCAGTGAAATTCTGGTGATTTTAGATGATTGCAGATTCAGAGGCATTCAAAGCGACCAGCGGTGAGGAGGGCTGCCAGGACAAGTGGCTGCGGATGTAGACTGTGGTAGTAGCGGCTGAGTGTCTGAATGAGGGAAATAATAATTTGAGAACTTTTTTTGTGTGAGTCTGAGACCACACACACAAGTTCATTTAAAAAGAAAACAGAGTAAATGGAGCGCATCCGGAAGTGGTGAACGGTCTAATAAAGAGGAGGCCCAGTCGGTGGGAAGTGGCCGCGGGAACCCCGACCATGAAATTGCTCTCTTCAGTTTTGTGTGGAAGAAGGAGTACACAACTTTTATGTCTCGCAGGAGATCAGGAAGAACACCAGTGGGGCCGGGGAATTTGAAAAGAGCAAACTGAGACCCACAGTCAAGGGGAACTAAAGACCGGGCTTTGGGGATTCTAGACATGACCCTTCCCCTAGTTTGGTTCTAATCACAACAGATTAAAAAAACAAGAAAGGTCTGTGCGATCTTGGAGGAGACGTCGGGGAGGCCCCAAATATTACTTAGAAAATCGATGATTATGGCTTTGAAAATTGAAGAGAGCTTAGTTTATTACCGCTACTACATAAAGCTGTGATTATATTAAAATGGCACTGATACAGATAAACCAAGGGAACAGCTCGGAAGTGGACCCTGACATACGAGTAATTTAATAAAGGATAACAAGTGGGGAAGATGGAGGGATTATTTAATACATTGCCTCGACAACTGAGGACAGAGAAAATAACTCCCCAAATATTCCAAGTCATTGAAATGAACACATAAATTGTTTCTTTTAAAGTGAAACCATAAAAGTTAGAAAAAATTACAAGTGCATATTTAAAGAAACATAAATTTAGAGATAAAATTTTTGATCATTACATAGAACATTTCAGTTATGAAGACAGCACAATATTCAAATTTATACATGGTCTGTATTTTGGTTTGGCAAATGTAAGCATCTTGCTGTATTTCTTTTTATCTTCCAATCCTCTCCTTCTTTCTTTTGGTTTGTTTTTGGAAAAGGGACTTATTACACATCCCAGGGTAGTCTTGAATTCAACTCATGAGGTAGCCCATATTAGCCCCCTCTCACCTCACCTGGGTGTGAACCATTATGCCTGACTTCCTGTTTTCTTTTGAAAACATCTTGGAAGTAAATTACAAACCTGCTCTTCTTTCTTCTGCATTCTTTAGTTCTTCCCTGCATAGCTCCACAGTGCTGATATTTTCTTCATCAAGCTTACCACTGTTATCGTTACTACATCTGAAAATAATAAATCTCTGATATCTTCTAATGCCTAGCATACATTCAGATTTTCTCAGTTGTCTCCAAAAAGTGTTTTCTTAAAACTAAGTTGCTCAAACTAGATTCCATTAAGTGACTCGTATCCCTCAAACTTTGTCTCACTGCAGAACTATGGTTTTTGATCTGTTCTTCCTTCTTCCTTCTCTCTCCCCTCCCTCCTACTCTGTCTCTCTCTCTCTCTCTCTCTCTCTCTCTCTCTCTCTCTCTCTCTCTCCCCCTCTCTCCCCACCCTACTCCCTCCTTTTGTCCATTCTAATTTTTGTTGAAGAGACTGGGCACATTTTCTGGTAGAATTCCACCTTCTAGATTTATGACTGCTGCTTCTGGCTGTCATTTAATTAACTTCACAACATATCTCCTGTAGGCTAGAAATTTGATAAAAAAAACTATGACTAAGTCAGGTCAAAACACTCTCGGACCAGGGTTAAATGAGACCCTGTTTCAAAAAACCATAATCGAGGGCTGGGGACACGGCACAGCTGCAAACATGCGGTCTCAGGTTCGAATCTCCATTGCTCATGGAAAAGCTGTATGTGGAAGCACATACCTGCAGCCACGGTGCTTGGGAATGGGAGAGACTGGGGGGCTTCTGGGGCTGCTGGACTGCCAGTCTAGTGGGAGCAGTGAGCTCAGGTTCAGTGTTACAAAAAAAGAAAGAAGAAGCTGGGTGGTGGTAGTGGCCCATTCCTTTAATCCCATCACCTGGGAGGTAGAGGCAAGTGGATCTCTGTGAGTTTGAAGCCAGCCTGGTCTACAGAGAAGTTCCAGGACAGCCAAGGCTACACAGAGAATCCCTGCCTTAAAAAACCAAAACCAGGGCTGGAGAGATGGCTCAGAGGTTAAGAGCACTGACTCCTCTTCCAATAGGTCCTGAGTTCAATTCCCAGCAACCACATGGTGGCTCATAACCATCTATAATGAGATCTGGTGTATGCAGGCAGAACACTGTGTACATAATAAATAAATCTTAAAAAAAAAAAAAAACCAAAACCAACCAAACAAACAAAAAAATAGGGTGGCCAGTGATTGATGAAGATACTTGATGTTGACCTATGACTTCCTAAACATGCACACATGCACAGATGTACTCCCCACATATGTGCACACATATGAATATGTACATACCCATCATTCCCCTCCCCCAAAGGAATTTGTAAACAATGCTGTGACTATCATGTTGTTGCATATAAAGAGCCGTATAATATGAGTTGTGATACTTTTAAAATACTGAAGTCAGCCCTTGGAATGATGATAGCTGTCTACTACAAAGTTACAACTTTATTGGCCATCATTAAAATTTTTCTGTATTTATGCAAGTCGATCACTTATAATTTCTTTGTGATGCTGTGACAGATTGCATTTAGCAAAGCAGGCAGCATCAATATGTATGTCCCATATGTTCTCATGCTGTCATGTGGACACTTTTCCATCTCTTCTTCCAGACACCCTCTCGGGAGCAGGCTTTTAGTGAAACCCAACCACTAAAGCCATTGTGGTGGACAGGGTATATGAAGCCAGTACAGAGATGCACGGGGTTGCAATCAGCTTCCCCAATGAGCTGTGCTCTGACCGCGGGTCTGGCAGAAAAGGCGATGTTATTTTAATTTTTTTGGTGTGGTCTTCTGAAGGTCACAGTACCTGCAGCAGATGCTGTGGTAAAGCTGGCTTTTGGGAGCCTTCTAAGGCAATACTTTTGACCTTTCGCTTCATCTACGTGCTCTACATGTTTCCCTTGCTTTTTGGTAGAAAGCATCATCCGAGCTTGCCTTAGAGTCTGTGTGTCGAGTCTGAAGCCAGCCTTTCCCTAAAGAGCCCTCGTTATTTTTAGTAGAGTGGTATTTTAGTTTAAAGTCTGAGCTTCATGACTGTTTCTAGTGGAAGAACTTACATTAGAAAAATCACGGGGGCTGGAAAGATGGCTCAGCGGTTAAGAGCACTAGCTGTTCTTCCAGAGGTCCTGAGTTCAATTCCCAGCAACCACATGGTGGCTCACAACCATCTGCAATGAGATCTGGCGCCCTCTTCTGGCATGCAGGCAGAACACTGTATACATAATAAATAAATAAATCTTTAAATAAAAGTCAAACCAGAGACTTAAAAAAAAAAAAAAGAAAAATCACAATTGATAACAATAAAGTATTTCAATGGGTTTCCTAAAAGGAAAGATTTTGACTGACCCAACAGCCTAGACAAGAACTATGTTAAAAATCCAATAAAAACAAAAAATATAAACAAGTGTCATAGGATGACATACCAATTAATAATAATAACTGACACACACTCACCTTCATAGTAAGAAGATGGAACTATCTTTCCTTTATTAAGTTAGTAGATTTTCTTTGAAAGCGAAGAAACATGCCCCAGAACTGAGGGGATGCAGTGTGGAAGGGCCTCCTAATGTCTGCCCGCCGCTGAGCGGGTGAATGAGCCCAGCTCACATCCACTAGAGCAAAACTAACAAAGACATGTGGAAACAGCGTCTTTAAGAGCACCCAAATTGGCCGGGCGTTGGTGGCGCACGCCTTTAATCCCAGCACTTGGGAGGCAGAGGCAGGCGGATCTCTGTGAGTTCGAGGCCAGCCTAGTCTACAGAGTGAGATCCCGGAAAGGGGCAAAGCTACACAGAAAAACCCTGTCTTGAAAAACAAACAAACAAACAAAAGCACCCAAATTATGTGTTCCTAATGCAACAGTCCGAGGCAGGCATTCTGGCTGGAAGGGTAACTCTGCTTTCTGTTGTCATTTAAGGGTGCACTTTTCCCTAAGTGCTAAATGCATGTGGTTAGGACTTGTCTCAGGCAAGTCTGTGTGGTAGTAAGTCTGTGTGAAGAAAAAGAAAGGTGTCTAAAACAGTGTGGTGGTTTGAATAAGAATGGTCCCCATAGGCTCATATATTTGAGTGCTCAGTTATAGGCAGAATAAGCAGACAAGGAGAATTCTGGGAAGGAAAAACAGAACTGAGGAGGAGACACCAGCCCGCTGTCTAGGGAGCAGCATGTAATGGCACACAGATAAAGCCACGGAAAACATGGCGACATATAGATTAACAGAAATGGGCTGAGTTTAAGTGTAAGAGCTAGTCAGTAGTTAGCTTGAACTAATGGCCAAACAGTTTTAATTAATATTAAGCCTCTGTGTGTTCATTTGGGTCTGAGTGGCTGCGGGACTGTGGAAGCTGGGTAGGACCAGAAAAACTTCAGCTACACTTAGTCATCAGAGAGTAGCAGTATTTGAGAAGGATTAGGAGATGTGGCCTTGTTGGAGTAGGTATGGTCTTGCTGGAGGAAGTGTGTCACTGGGGGTGGGCTTTGAGATTTCAAAAGGTCCAGTCTCTCTTTCTCTTCCTGCTGCCTATGGACCCAGATATAGAACTTTCAGCTACTTCTCCATGTCTACCTGCATGCCTCTATGCTCTCCACCATGATGATAATGGATTAAACCTCTGAAATGTAAGCAAGCCCCAGTTAAATGCTTTCTTGTAAAAAAATTGCCAAGCCAGGCGGTGTTGGCCCACGCCTTTAATCCCAACACACGGAGGCAGAAACAGGTGGATCTCTGTGAGTTTGAGGCCAGCTTGGTCTACAGAGTGAGTTCCAGGACAGCCAGGGCTTTTACAAAAAGAAATCCTATCTCAAAAAACCAGAGCGGGGAGAAAAAGAATTACCTTGGTCATGGTGTCTGTTCACAGCAATAGAACACTGGCTAGAACAAACAAACAATTCACTTTTGGGCAAAAGAGGTAGAATTCTGCTCACAAGGCTGTACCTATTTCCAAGGAAGGCTGGCTGTGTAAGTCTCTGGGCAGGTAGCTCTATCTCTTTTCCAGACACTAGTTTGTTTGAATAAGACCACATTTTATTTTTGATTCTATAACTCAGACTTCTGGTAATCTATCCCAATGAATTGTATTTTAATTTTATAAGTTAATTGTAGTAAAATGAAGTGGCTCAGTAGTTAGAGAGCTTACCGCTATTGCAGAAGACAGGAGTTAGGTTCCCAGTACCCAAGTGGGTCAGCCTACGAGCTCCTGTAACTCCAGCGTCAGGAGATCCAGCACCCTCTTCTGGCTACCTCGGGCACCCACACACATTTACATCCCCTCAATACATGTTAAAAAAAACCCCAATTATCAGTCATTTAATGAAGATAGCTCAGGCTGATGAGATGAGTCAGTAGGTACAAGCACTTGAGTACAAGCCTGATGACCGGAGTTTGATTCCCGGAACCCACAGTGGAAGACAAGAACTGACTGCAGAAAGTCGTCTTCTGACCTCCACAAGTGCACGTCAGCACTTACTCTCTCTCTCTTTCAAAAAAACCCTCAGTAACTCAGTGAAGAGAGTAATGTTAAGCACATTGCTTTCTGCAGAAGGAAGCTCCCTGTGTAACATCTGCACATTATTATTGGCACAGTTTAAGAACTACAGTCAGGAACGAAATGAGAAAGGAAACCTTAGTGGGGTTTCAGGAAAGAGAGAGTGAGTTTCCCAGCATTCTGCTTGCTGTATGGAGGACAAGTGGACCCAGTTGCCGCAGTCCATGTGACAGCGATCACAGCATGAACTAGGGCTTTTGAGTAGAAATAATGACTAGACTTTCGAATATTCAACATTTTAAAACTACGTATGTTTTGGGTGAGCATTCTGTGTGTGGGGCTAAATTTCCCACATGACTTAACTCATTAGATAAGGAAGCGTGTCAAAAGACCACAGAATCAGGGTGTATAGGAATATTTTTAAATGTCCAAAATTGATGAGATTTATGAGATTAATGTTAGCAAGATCCCAAGAAATTCAAACCCAAGACACTTACATACAAGAATGTAGTTTAATTTTTTTTAATTCTAGCTTAAAAGTTAGTCTTTTTACAGAAAAATCACAAAACATCAAACCCTTTGTTTTTATTACTTTATCTTTGTTCCTTGCATTTAAAGTGAGCAGGTGAGGCAGAGGACCCAGATTTGATTTCCAGCATCTGCATGACCACTAACAAATGTCTGTCACCCCAGTTCCATATGATTCAATGTGTTCTCTGGACCGCTCAGGCACTGTATGCACTCGGTGCACAGGCTTATGTGGAGACAAAACACCAAGAAAGAAAGAAAGAAAGGAAGGAAGGAAGGAAGGAAGGAAGGAAGGAAGGAAGGAAGAAAGAAAGAAAGAAAGAAAGAAAGAAAGAAAGAAAGAAAGAAAGAAAGAAAGAAAGAAAGAAGGAAAGAAAAACCAAATGGACAACCAAGGGTGTAGCTCAGGGAGAGTTTTTGCCTAGCACACATGACCCCTTGTTTGATCCCCAGTACCAAAAAAAAGCGAAGTATGGTATTTTATAAAATATCCAACAAAGTTATGATATCCATATTTAAATAACATTTATTCATATAACTTATGCGATAGAAATAACATTTTATATATAATTATAAACTTAAGATGTGATTTCTTATTTTCTCTATATATCTACCTTTATACATACCTACAAATAGAATATTTAAGTCATCTATTTCGATAGTACCAAGCACATAGTGTTTTCTCTTAGGAAGCTACGAAGATGCCTTTGACTGTGGGATTCACTCTGCGGTTCCTCGGGACATTTACTTTCCATTTGATCACTCCTGGAAATTGGCTACATAAGGAAGAAACTGTGTGAGCCTTCCACTGCTGTGGTTTTTTTCTATCCACACAGCACCTCTGGTTTTTTTTTCACACCAAGAACTGCTCCATTTCTCTGCAGGCCCCCACTGGGTGCCTGAGAATTTAATTCAGTTCTGACAGTAACTACCCAGAGTTAATGCAGGCACCAGAGGTTAAGAGCTCAGTCCTTCAAAGTTGCCCTCAATTCCATATGCCAGTTACAAGTAATGGGTCTCCAGGCTTCCCATACTTCTGTGCACTTTGGCTATAAATTGGGGTTCCCCTCATTTGCTAATTTGTTGCAACAGCTCTCAGAACCCCAGGAAATACTTTACTTTCACCATATTGGCTTATTATAAAGAGTATTAGGGGAGCTGGGAGCTGGCTCAGTCTGTAAAGTGCTTGCCTGTAAAACACAAGGACTTGAATTCAGATCCACAGGACCCGCATGAAAGCCGGGCTTGGGGACACATCTGTAACCTCAAATCTGGGGAAGTAGAGGTGGGAGGATCTTTAGGGCTTGCTGTTCAGTGAGTTTAGCTGACCTGGCAAGCTTTGTGATCGACTGTCTCAAACTATAAGGCGGTGAGATGGTTCAGTGGGTAAAGGTGCCTGCTACCAGGCCTGAGTTTGATCCCTGGAACATACATGGTAGAAGGAGAGAACTGACTCCTGCAGGCTGTTCTTTGACTGTCATACGCATGCTGTGGCAGTTATTCAGGCACGCACGCACACCACACACACACACACACAAATAATAAATAAATGTAGAAAACATAAACAAGTAGAAAGCTATTGGGTAAGAGACACAATACTGACCCCTGACCTCCATATGCACACACATAAACATGCCCACCCATACATGAAAACTATTAGTAAGCTTACCAGCAAAAAATTTGATGAAGAGTATGTATTTTGAGGTTAGGAAGGATCTTTTAAAAAATTTTTAATTTTTTTTTTTTTTTTTTTGAGACAGGGTTTCTCTGTATAACAGCTCTGGCTGGCCTCAAACTCACAGAGATCTGCCTGCATCTGCGTCTCAAGTTTTGGGATTAAAGTTGTGTGCCACCATGCCCAGCCTAGGAAGGGTCTTTAGTGCAGGGGCTGCACCCCTGTGAACTCTGTGGAATATGACTGTTTTTGCCAGCCCAGAAGCCCCTTGACCATGCAGTTTACAGTTATTTGGTATTTATTTTTTTGAGGAAGGGTCTCCGGCCCAGGCTTGGAGTTTACTATTTAGCCCAGGCTGGCCTCGTACTGCGGCAATTCTTCTGCTTCAGCCTTCCATTGCTGAGGTCATGGCTATGAGCCACCAGACCCTCCATGGAGGCTTTTCAGCAGACTCATTATGTAGTGTGACCGACCAAATCACTAGTCATCTATGAGTAAGTCAGTCTGCAGCCCCTCTCTGCTTCCTGGAGAGAGAGGTTTCCAGCCTCAGTCATGCTGACCCCTTGGTTGCTATCTCTCACCCGGCAGCTGTATGTGGTTGTTCCTCTCCTTCCAGTCACGCTGTTAGCACAATGCGCAGGGTTGTGTGAAAGGGGCTTATTATGAAGAACAAAATGCTTGCTTCGCCTCATCACCTAGGAAATTGCAGGACCTGAGGTGCTCTGTGCTGGAAGCCAGGACTAGAGGGCAACTGTATGTACTTTTCACTACACCGCAGCAGCCACACTCAATTATTGTTTACAACGTAAAGATATTTTTTAAAAAAATTAAATTTAGTACACAAGGTATCAGACATCAGTACAGCACTTTCGATCAACATGTTTTAGTGACTCTCCTCCCCTGTCATCTTACTAGGCACCTGCTGCCCTTTGCTCCTCTCTTGTGATCACTCTAACTAGCTTCTTTCTTCCTCTTCCAGGTCCCATGCATCTTTTTGCTCATTCCTCATCTTCATAACCTATTTTTACCCTCTCTTGGTCTCCTTTCTAGGCTTTTAGGCTACACACACACACACACACACACACACACACACACACACACACACACA
>CABHPR010147947.1:57252-69747 GCA_902168415.1 Peromyscus melanophrys | reverse complement strand
GTGTGTGTGTGTGTGTGTGTGTGTGTGTGTTTGTGTGTGTGCATATAAATGAGAATATAACTATCTGAGAAATGTGTATGACTTATAAAAGCAATTGGATGGCTAAAATAGACATTTAAAGTTTGTTCTTAAGGTTTTGAATTATTTATATTGAAAAGAACCTAGACACTGCCCTCAGTTTAGATATGAAATCAAAGTTATGATTTTATTGAAAATTTTAGGAAAAATCCGTTCTTGTTTTGACATTCTGTATTTCAGCAGTACCTTCGCATGAGGTTTAAGATGACACTCAGATCCAGAAACAACCATTGTAAAAGTAAATGTGAATCAGTTTTTGTGATGATTGAGAAGATAATCATAATTTTAGCAAATTGTAAGCATGGGAGAGTATAATGCTACCAGTCTACTTTCAAATTTGAAAAAAAGGACAATTTTGTTCAGCTTTGAGTTTCTAATATATCTCCTTCTCCATTTTTTCTTTATCTTTGAGATATATTTAGTGATTGTGTAAAAAGTGAGAAATATAACAAAGAATAACTTATCAAAATATATATATACAAGTACAGGTATGTAGACTTCATAGCTATACATTATATAGGTATTACTTAAATCAGTTATACATGAAATATACATCTGTGCATAATTTACACATAAATGTGTTATTTATGAAGTTGATATATTTATTCATTTTAAGGTACTTAAAATGACTCAGTTTCATTTAAAGGTTCATTATGACTCTGACTCAGTTTCAAGGTCATTAATGTTCATTTTATTTATTTGAACATTTAGTTTGGTTTGAAATATGTAAATGAAATATATATGTTTGGAAATAATATTCCTGATAATTTTTTATTTTCAAGCATTTTTTTTACTTTTCAAGAATTTTTTATTTCTCAAGAATTTTTTATTGTCAAGTATTTCCTTCTGTTCTTTTAAATTATTTTTCATTCTCTTTTCTGTTGATCTTTGTTTTGCATTGTGTGTCTTACTGCACTACATGGGACATTTCCACAGAAGCAGGTAATGGACTGCGAACATGGCTCTCTATACCCTCCTGACCTGCCCTTTCTCCAGGCTCACACTCCTGCTTGTGTCTTTTGCTCTGCTGCACAATTTCCTGTCATGTTTCTATGTAATTTTATTTATCTATAAAACATGGGAACTACAAATGTACAAAATGTGATATTATGATTTATGTGTGCATATGTTACACACATAAACAGGTTAGTTCAATATTATTTTCTCATTTTTATTTATATATGTGTGTACCGGTCTCTCTGGGTATAATATACGTATGCAAGTGTCCATGCAGGCAGGAGATGCTATTTGCTCTCCTAGATCTTGAGTTACAGGCAGTTGTGACACACCTGCTGTGGGTTATGGGAACCAATCTTAAAACAGCATCAGAGGTACATTGAGTAGAGGCAGGTCCAAGCCATTCCCCTTGCCTCAAGGCTGTGCTAGGTGTCCCACCATAGGTAGTGGGCTCCAAAAGGCCAACTCATGCACCAGGGATGGATCTTGATCCTACTGCCAGGGGGTCCCCTAAGCATATCAAACTATATAACTGTCTTGCTCTTGCAGAGGGTCAGTCCAGTCCTGTGGAGGCTCCACAGGTGTTAGTCTAAATATGAGTTCATGAGTTCCCACTAGTTTGGTTTGGTAGGTTTCTCTATCATGATCTTGATGACCCTTGCTCATAGAATCCCTCTTTTCTCTCTTCCACTGGACTCCTGGAGCTTGGTCTGGAGTTTGGCTGTGGATCTCTGCATCTGCTTCCATCAATTACTGAAGAAAGGTTCTATGATGACAGTTAGGGTATTCACCAATCTGATGGATCTAAATGGAACTAGAAAATATCATCCTGAGTGAGGTAACCCAGACTCAGAAGGACAAACATGGTACGTACCACACATAAGTGGATACTAGATGTAAAGCAAAGGATAACCAGACTACAACCCACAGTTCTGGAGAAGCTAACTAAGAAGGAGGACCCAAAGAGGGACACATGGACTGCCCTGGGAAGGGGAAATAGATGAGATCTCCATGAGTAAACTTGGGATGGGGGGTAATGGAGGGTAAGGTATTGGAATGAGAACATAATGAAACAAGATGGTCAAGCTGGAACAGGGATGGAGTGGGAGAGCAATGAAGGAGATACCATGATAGAGAGAGGCATCATGGGGATAAGGAGAAACTGAATACTAGGGAAGTTCCCAGGAATCCACAAGGATGATCCCGGCTTAGACTACTAGCAATAGTGGAGAGGGTGTCTGAACTGGCTTACCCCAGTAATCAGATCAGTAAGTTTTGAGTCTTATTCTTAGTCTTGATCAATTTGACTTCAATCACAGTTTTTTTTTTTTTTACTCCTGACTTAAAACGTGGGTGCAAATGTTTTCCTATATTGTCTAATTCCCCCACTCTCTAGGTCTTACACTTGAATTCTCTTACAAAGCTGGTTATCTGAATTATCACATAACCCTGGGGTTATGAGCCCACATGTACAGGTTGTGGCAACAGTGTGACTCTGTGTACTCCTTGCTGGTAAAGTGGTTGTAAATTCAGTTGGAGAGGGGGTTCCCACAGTCCCTTAAGGTACAAGCCTGGCTGACTGTCTTCCTGGTTGGTTAACTTTCTATAAAGACAGTGAGGAAAATTCCTCACAGTCCTTCTTCAGGTTTACTACATCTTTAGAATGTCTCACAGTAATCAGGAAAATACCTTGCCTGTATTTCCTGGTTTGCTAAAAGAAACAATTTAGGAAGTGCCAAAAGGAAAAGATGCTTTGAACAGGAAATGACAGTAGAGGGTGCTTGTAGTGTGACTCTCTGAGGACACCACCCTTCCAGTACCTGTGTGATCTCAGGTCCTCTAAGAGGGCTCTTTGAACCACCAGCTACTTCTTCAGCCTTCAAGTTCATTACCCTTAATAGCAATTTAGTGATAAAATTTATTAGTTTTTTCCTATATTAACTATACTCTAAAATGAACACTTAACATACAGCTGAGTATTGCTATTTAATTTTCATGCAATGTGTAAGAATGAATATGGGTTGCTTTACATACTTTTTCCCAAGAACTAAATCTTTCATGAAAATCCCAGCTGGAGACATCGTTCTAAAACTGATAAAAGAGAACACAAGTAAAAAGTGAGCCTTCACCTTGTAACAATGAATTCTAGATATTCTGTATCTGTAAAGATTTTCTGTCCTCCTGTCTGCTTTTACAGATGGAGAACATAAAGTAGTTCTCATGCTTAACAATTTATCAACAAGATGTGGTGACATATGCCTTCAGCACTCAGAAGGTTACCATATAGATATAATACTACATATTATAATGATATGTAAATATATAAGAAAATAGATTCTTCTGTCATACAGTACATCCCAACCACAGTTTACCCTCCCCCCACTCTTTCTAACTCCCCCTTCACCTTCCCTTTATGCCAGATCCACATCCTCTGTGTTTCCTCTTCAGCAAAGAACAGATGTCCAAGAGAAGACAGTCCAACAGGACAAAACAAGATACAATACCATAGGGTGAGATTGCTAATATCCTGGCTGGACAAGGCAACCCAAGAGAGCAAAAAGAGTCTTGAGAGCAGGCAAAAGAGTCAGAGGCACACCTGCCCCCATTTAGGAGTCCTAGAAAAGCACTAAGTTAACAGACGTAACACATGCGCGGAGGACCTGGATCAGACCCATGCAGGCCCTGTGCTTGCCGTTTTAGTCTTTGGGAGACCATGGGAGCCCTTCTTAGTTGATTTGGTGGGACATGGTCTTCTGATGTCCTCCATCCCCTCTGATTCCTACAATCTTTCCTCCCTCGAGGGGTTCCCGAGCTCCTAGGAGAGGTACCTGATGGAGACCTCCAATTGAGACTCTTTCTCTGCATAAATGTCCAGGAATTGTCAATTGTTTTCTTAATCTTAGCCATTCTGACTGTGATGAGAAAAAAATCTCAATTGTATATTGATTTGCATTCCCCTAATTGTTAAAAATAATGAGCAGATTTTGAGACAGTTCTTAGCTTTTTTTTTTTCCCTTCCTATGAGAACTCTGTGTTCTGTTTCAGCCAATTTTTTAATTAGGAAGCTTTTTCTTACACTTTGCTTTTTGTCATTGTTTGTTTGTTTTGTTCTTTATGTAATTTTTTGCTCTTTATATATTAGGGTTATTAATTCTCATCTCTCTCTCTCTCTCTCTCTCTCTCTCTCTCTCTCTCTCTCTCTCTCTCTCCATATTTGTCATATATATATGACAAAGATTCTCTTCCACTCTGTGGGATTCCTCTTTACTCAACTGATCATTTCTATAGATGTTAGCTCAGTTTTAGGAGCTTCCACAAGTCGATTGCTGGCCTTTTTTCACAGTCAAAAAGATCTTATTTAGAAAATTTTTACCTACATTTATATAATGTTGCATATATGTGTTCTACCAATTTCAGCATTTCACAGTAAAGTTTTTGATCCATTTGGAGTTGATATTTTATGCAGGATGGTAAGGGTCTATTTTCACTTTTCTATATATGGACATCTAGTTTTCCAAAAACCATTTGTTGAAGATGCTGTCTCTTCTCCAGAGTATGTTTTTGGAATCTTTGTCAAATATCAGATGGCTAAAGCTGATTGTACTTCTCTTTGAATCTTCTATTGGTCTACATATCTGTTTATGTGCTAGGAGTATATAATTTTCTTGCTATAGATCTGTAATATATATTGAAATTGGGGAGGGTAAGTCCTCTCTTACTATTCTTTTAGATTAGAATTGTTTGGAAGTCTGGGGTCTTTAGGTTTCCATATAAATTTTATACAATTTTCTATTTCTATGAAGAATGTGTGAGGGTTTTGATTGTGATTCCATTTGATCTGCTACTATAACAATTTTACTGGTAAATGTGACTCTGTAAATATGATAAAGTGAAAGACTTGAGATAAAGAGTACAGATTTTTTTCTGGTTTATCTAGGTAGGGAACAAAAAAAGAAATGTGGCGATCAAGGCAGTAGGAAGAAAAATACAGTGCACAGACATGTTGACAATATTCATAGACATTGTGAGTTTCATGTGGCCCATGGGGAATAGTTTAGATATGCCTGTTAAATACTGGGGAAATAAGGGGAAATGTTCTTCCTTAGAATTTAGTGAAGAAAGACAGAAGAGCTAACACATTTTAGACTCTGTCCTCCAGAAATGTAAAATAAAAATGAATTTCATTACTTAAAATAACTAAATTAATAATGGTTTCTACAGTGCTGATTTTAAACTAATACAGTCTCTTAGTTTTCTTATTTTCTTCATGTCTCACTAGTCATTCAGGGGGTTTATATTTGTTAGTTTTGTGCTAGTTCAGCTTCTTTTGAAATTATCTTTGGAGCTTCTCAGATTGTGTCCTTGAGCCTTCAACTGCTCCATCATCTGCATGTTCTGCTGAGGAAATTAAATAGTGTCTGGAAAATGTTTTCAGGGTTCTGATTCCTGCCCTTCTCTGGGATCTCTCAGTGGTAAATAAAATAATTTCAATAAATAACATCTGTTAAGTAAAAGATATTAAGACTAGACTTTAGGCCTTCAGAGTACCAGTCACATCTTTTTCACCTGCGGTGCATAAGAACTTGTCACATCCCTGAGTGCAGGAGACAGGAACTAGCCAGATAGGAGACAACTCCAAAGCTGTCACTCTGAGCATATGCTAGCTGGAGGAGGCACTTTAGAATTGTTTGTGGCTTTGTCACCTTGTCTGGTTCCTAAGCGACTTGAGGGCTACCTTTTCAAAAGAGAATGAGTATATAGAACCTGGCAAGTAGGGCAGGGCCCCAAGCAGCAGTTCAAAGAAGGTCCTTGCTGGAGGACAGAAATGTCAGGAGAAATTTCTCCCTCCTCTTCCTTTGTATCTCCTAAATAAGGACCCTTGTTTAAGTGTCACTTGTGATTGAGACTGAGACCTGGAACACACCAAGTGAGCCACCTGTACTGAATAGCCCATCCTCTTCCCAGATATGACCCCAGTTTCTGATAGAAGTCCTTTAAATGGCCCTGGACTGGGAACTGCCTGGATGGTACTCTTCCCTCTTGCTCTAGACCGCCATCTTGCCCTTCTTTCCTTTCTCCTTCCATTTCTCCCTCTCTCCATTTCATGTATGAATCAGGAACAAATTTCTCTTTAAAACTTACCCTCTATCTTCCATGGATTTCATTCTTCAAATTATTGAGAGAAGAATCAGAGGAAAATTCCCTTGGCTCAGGACACTTTGTTTGGTGGTCACAGCATGTCTGAGAATTTAGCTCTCAGAAAAAACATCATTCTAAAGGAAACCCCAAATGTCTTGCATCAACAGTATCTAAAATATCCAGTCTCGTGGTTTCTGCTTGCACTTTGCACCAGGCTCCAAAGAGCCTAGAACATGTGGAGATAGATAACCTAAGAATAGGAAAATAAGAACCAGGCTCATTAACTTACACTTTAATGATGTAGTAGCATATTTTGCACTACGATTAAACTCAAATATCACTACTTCATTTAACATTTTTTTCTTCAAGCAGGAGATTTAAATGTCTATTAATGTTATAATAAAAAAAGACAATTGCTTTTATGTTTAATAAAGCACTATCTATAATATTTTATTTATACTGTGTTATCCTTTCCATTTTAAGCTAGAAGATATAAAATAATTCTCACTCTCATTAGTATTCCTGAGATAGTCTTTTAGAGAGAAATCCTAGGGACTTTGGAGTAAGTCATCAAATCATGAATACCAAGTAGTTTCGGAGAACAGTTTCTTAAGACCAGGCTGGCAGTAAAGTGCATGATTAGCCTTGTGTACTGTTAGGAAAGTTCGTTTGTACTTTCTACAGAATAATACCCTTTGTTCATCCTTTGCAGAATGTATTATTGGGGGGCAGCATCTAATCTTCATAGGAACAGAGGTTCTTTCCAAATCTCCTTTGTAACAGTCTAGATAGGCACCCCTGAAGAAGTGAATTAACCTCTCCGTGGCTCAGTGTTCTCCACTATGACCTCCTAACAAGGTTGTTCTAATTATTGAATAGTCAGATTGCATACAGTATTCAACACAAGGATCCGTGTGGGTGCCAGAGAGTGGACACGTGTGAGCATGTACATGCAGAAGCCGGCAACTTAACCAAGTACAATAGGCTGGCTGTCAAGAAAGCCCCAAGGATTCATCTATTGGTACTTCCCCAATTCTGGGATTATTTTTACACTCCACAATGGCTTGCCTTTTTACATGGGCTCTGGGGATCAAACTCAGACCCCTTTACTGGCTTAGCAAGCCCTTTGCTACTGAAGCGATCTTCCCAGTCCTCACAGGAACTGGTTTTAGATTACATCAATAATTGCACACCAATGCACAAAACTAAGACAATCATCATGCACTGCAGGCTTTTAGTACTTCTCTATTGACTAAACTCTAGCTTTAGTCACAACCTGTGACACAGACTTGCTCTTTCCATTGCTGGATAAAACTTCAAACTTGCTTAGGCTAGGAGATGTCCTTGTCCTTGGCCACTCTTTGATATATATCTGGTAAATTAAGCTTTTATGCTCAATGGATTTACAGGAAAAGCATTAACTTTTAACTTAAAAAAAATCTGTGTCTGGAACATTGTCTGGTTGGAACACAAAGGAGACTACATTTGTGTCTCCTGAATGAAACAATGATTATCTATAACACACCAGGAACATCAGTAGGATCTAGCTATATACTGATGAGCATGACTAACAATGCTTTTCCTCAACAGCCTTATTTGGCCTAAAAATAAAGAGAAATCAACGGCAATTATGGTGAGAAATATAATGGAAAAAGGGGGATTCTATGTCTCCTAGGGACTATTATGTGTATGGAGTAAATGCAGGGCTACTTACTGTGTCTATCCCCTAAGTAATATTCCCAAGCAAGTGGAAAATGTATCAGGCATCCTTTCCTAAAGGCCTCATATGCATTATACTGACTCCTAATGAGCTAAGAATACTCTCAGGTCAATGATGAGTCAGTATTGGGTTCGACCATATCTTGGCAGCTACTGTTTATACGTACATATACCTTGCCTTCTACTAAAACTTCCATCTTACTTCAGGGCCCTGAAGATGGACTTTAGGGAAGCAGTAGATTGCTTCTCAGTGTTGTTCCATTGAAATAATTTCCTTTTCTTTCTTTATATTATTATTTTGCCTGTTTTAATTGATCTTTCAAAGACTAGTGGTCCAACCTGGCTTGTGGTCTTATGAGTTGTAAACTCAAGTTGAATAACACTTCCACAAGAATTGAAGAGATTACAAGAGCATATTTAGTCAACTGAAAATAATTATTTGTGACCAACTTACATAAGATAGAAATGAGAGAGAAAGTTGGAGCAGTACATACTTCTAGAACTGAAGATGTGTGTATCTGTGACAAGTAGTTCAGACTTCATCTTAAAGGTATTGTAAAACATTTATAGAAAAGGATGCAATATAGTTGGGATTTTGTCCTCATTAATTAATCAAGACTGTAGCCCCATAATAGATCACAAGGAGAAAATCAGAGACCAAGAGAATAATTAGTAACTGAAAGTTCACCTATAATAAGATAATTCATTTTTTTGAAAAAGAAAATGAGTATAATACATAGTTATTTGGAAGATTTTATCAACAAAAGTCTGTCAACAAATTTTTGTCTGTTATCCAAAGTAGGAAATATATTTAATGCTATTTTCTGTATAGCAGAATAATGTGCAAATTTAGATGGATTTAAAAAATATTTATTCTCATAGCTTACATTCTAATTTATTTAAAAATAATATGACTCACCTGATTAACATTATAACCCACGATAGAGTCATAGTCAGAAACAAACTCATTTGTCTTTGTGACCTTATGATTTATTACATGTGAGAAGTTTATAAATAACAATAAAAATGACATACCAATTTTTAGAGGGCAAAATATGGATAATAAGGACTTTAAAAATGAAATAAGCAGTTCACTTTGGGGCTCATCTATGTTTGTGTTAAATGTTCTTTCATCTTAAAAAATTTATTTGTTCTCATTTTATGTGTGTGGCTGTTGATCTGCACATACGCATGTGTATGACATTCGAGTTCGGAGAGGTTAGAAGACAGCATCAAGACTCTCACATGGAACTGAAGCTAAAGGCTGTTGTGAACTGCTTTGTGGGTGCTGGGAACCACACAGATCCTCTCCAAAGCAGCAAGGGCTCTTAACCTATGAACCATCTCTCCAGTCCCGATTTTGTAAAGCTTTCACTGAAGATGTCTACTGCATAACTATCTGTTAGTTTAAAAGTGACTTGAGGGCAAATAAGGATATCAAGAATATCTTATTCTATCTATATGAACTTAGCTGTCAGTTAATAGTCGCTTAACTCTTTTAAAGACTTTGCTATTTGTGACTACAATGTAGAAAATAACAAAATTGTGGCTATGGGGATTAGAAGGGAATGGTATCTGTGAATCATGGAACACAGAGCTGGCACATGTATGTATCTAGGAAATATTGTAATAAAAGTCTTCCCTTTTTAGAATTCATGTGCTAGAATTTTTAGAATTCCAGTGCTGTGCAGCGTTTAGAAGGATGCCTCTGTTGATATGGCTGAGAGTTGAGAGCAATGCATGTTTGCTCCATGTGTTTGCTGTATCACCTTCCTAGTTGAAATCCAGTAATTGAAAAAAAATCAAAAAGAATTTTTTGCCGGGCGTTGGTGGCGCACGCCTTTAATCCCAGCACCTGGGAGGCAGAGCCAGGCGGATCTCTGTGAGTTTGAGGCCAGCCTGGGCTACCAAGTGAGTGCCAGGAAAGGCGCAAAGCTACACAGAGAAACCCTGTCTCGAAAAAACAAAAACAAAAACAAAAACAAAAAAAAAGAATTTTTCTATTTCATATTAGGTAGAACCTGAAGGAGCCCAGACTAAGAACCTATTAGTGACTCTTCAGAGATGTAAGTAGGACAATCCATAAGTAAGGATGGATCACAGAAAGGACTTCTTACATGCTACTCAGGAAGTTTATAGGTAGAGGGTTAGTTCGATTGTGTGCAAAGACAGAGGCTTCCTTTCTGTTCCGCCGTCCTATGTGAGAGTCAGAGTCGTTATGCTACTTGTACTCTATTTTCAAGAAGATTGCTCCAGTTCTAAGTGCTACAATCTACCTTTAGAGGGTGCAGGAGGATGAAATTGACAGACTAAGGGAGGACTCTGCATTCCATTTTTGTCAAAAAGCAGCACCTTCTTGAATATCTGGGGGACTGTTTTCCATCCAGTCTGGTTACCTTTTCAGAACTGGGAAACTGCAGAAGTTTCTTCATGCTTGGATGTTATAATAACAGTTAATTCAGACAACATTAAAATCGTCTAGCGGGCTTTACAATGTTAATTTCTTAGTCAAGTTGTCCAGTCACTGAGGTAGGGTAACTGCTGCCTTCAACAAAACAAAGGTCATGTTTGGGGTACCCATAATACATGCTGTGCTCCTCAGTCTTGGGCAGCAGAAACAGTGTGATCATTCAGAGCTTCCCACTGTTAGGGAAAAAAAAAAGAGAAAGAAGTGTTTTGTAAGCATTTACATGTGTCTGCTAGCAGGAGTACACACAAAACCTGGCAAGCAGAATCTGGTGTCTGGATGAGATCCCAGAAATGGACAGGGACCAGTTCCTGAGGCAGTTACTTAATGAATTTGGTGAGGGAAAATCTGATCACAAAACAGAATTAAAAAAAAAAATGGGAGCATGCCCTTATATCTAATGTGTTTTAATAGCTTCCTAACATTTTTATCACTCTAGAAAGTTCAGTAGCTTGTATTTGTGTGTGTGTGTGTGTGTGTGTGTGTGTGTGTGTGTGTGTGTGTGTAATCAATCAGAGATCAAGTTCAACATATGGGAATGCAAAGGCAACATTTTATGCACGAATATGGCAGTGGCCTTGTCAACTGAATGTAGTAGAAAGGAATGCATAGCCAAACTGACAGAGGACAAAAAATGGAGAAATGACTAGACAGATGAAAGAGAGAGGAGGCAATTTTATAAGATTATGTACAGCTTATGGTTTGCTTGATACTAACAGTCTGAAAAGACTCAAATTTGGATTTATCCAACACCCAAAATACCAGTGGGATATCTCCCTATGAGTTATTGGTTGCAGAGCCCACAGAGGTCTCCAAAAAGCACAGGCAATTGCCATTGTTCTCAGTTGCTCAGCGTAATTACATTGTAAGACCCTATTGCTGAAGATACTCCACATTTTAGTTTGTGATAATAGTGAAATCTATCTAAAACACTGGAAAATATCCTCCATGCTGGCTAGTTTTCATGGTGTCAGATGCTGATAGGCAGCCAACTGGAAGAGAGAGGACATCAGTTTCTTCCTTAGTTCTGGACTCTGTGTGCTACAGTGTCAACCTGCCAGACACAAAGTGTTCGCTTGTGTAATGCCGACAGGACTGTATAGGGTAACTGAACACTTACTGATTAGATTTGAGAACTGTTGCACAGGGTGAAATATTGTGCCTGGTACTGTGGACCCTGGTCGAAATTCCATAGCTAGGGAACTCAGATATCATCCTAGGGTAGAACCTACTCTTGATATTTTGTGATACAAAAATGTTGTCGAATTGCCTTCTAAATATTTATGTTTATACACATAAACCCTGAGAGTTCCCAACCTTGGTCAGGGAAGTTTCTTTTTATAGTGGCCAGGAGATGAATGGATTTTTTTTTTTTTACTCTTTTCTTTCTTTCATAAGCTGTAAGGCCACAGAGAGTTTTAGGAAAAGAGATAATGGACGTACAAGAAGTGAAGCACAGGAAAGAAACATAGTTAGGCATAACAGAAAGGCTACTTAGGAAAAGACACACAAGACCATAAATGTAGTGTAGCGTTGGGATGTATTTCTCAAAGGTAACTATGATAGAAAATGACAATCCAAGTTTGTAGGTTGGGGGATTGGAGTCAGGAATCCTTGGAGACTAACTGCATTGGGTGATCACATGTGTGTAGGAGCCCCCATGATTATGTTTTTGGGAGTTTTTCCTAGATATCTTTTGCTTTCACTAACTTTTGCTTTGTTCTCTTTGACTATAATCAATCATAAAATACTGCAAACAAATAACTATAACTGGGGTAGTCTCAGAAATTATGGACATGCTCTGATATTTAAAGTATGCATTGTGGTAAGAATGTCAAAAATACTCATTCAATTACAGTTGGAAGACATAGGCCAAGTTTGAATAACAGATTTTATCAGAAGATGGCAGCCATGTTTATTAAAAGATGGCAACCATGTTTATTAGTGGAAGGCAACCATGTTTATTAGAGGAAGGCAACCATGTTCATTAGAGGGTGACAACCATGTTTATTACAGTGTGGCAATCATATTTATCTTGGATCATCATTTGATGAAAGAGGATGAAGAGATTTTAGAAGAAAATATATGAAAAATTTAAAATACTCTCTTCAGATTAATAAATTTTATAAAGAAAC
>CABHPR010147947.1:0-55518 GCA_902168415.1 Peromyscus melanophrys | reverse complement strand
ATCTATCTATCTATCTATCTATCTATCTATCTATCTATCTATCTATCATCATCGCCATCATCTATCTCTATTTATCTATCTATAATCTATCTATCTATCATCTATCTATCTATCTATCTATCTATCTATCATCTATCTATCTATCTATCAATCAATCTATCTATCTATCTGTCTGTCTATCTATTTATACATACAGATAAGTGTACCTACCACTCTTCATCAATAGATTTATTTTTTACCATGAATGGAGAGTTATTTTATTTTTTTATTTCTCTGTCTCTCTGTTCTCTCTCTCTCTCTCTCTCTCTCTCTCTCTCTCTCTCTCTCTCTCTCTCTCTCTCTGTGTGTGTATTTTGGGGGGAATGCATAAACATGATTCTAAAATTTTAATAAGTACTTCTTTTAAAAATTCACTGTCTTATATAATATTCTGTGCTACTGTGAATTGTACAGACCTAAATGTAACCCCTGCCTGTACTAGAGTAATGGGGGGGGGTGAAAGACAATATTTTTTAATATACTTGATAACACAGTTTAAATACCTTTATTAACTTTATATCTTAATGTAAAAAATATTGATTGGCCTTGGGAAACACCATCACTAGGCATCTCTGGGTCATCAAATATTTGAGATAAAGCTTGATGCAGTTCTAAGACCATTCACCTTCCCCAGATCCTGAGACAAGAATGATAGAAACCAGATGGCAGTTGCGTCTTTTCATAAAATGAGGGTTACCTCTAGGTTTGTGTAAATGTCAGACGAGTGATATAGATTATGAGGGCATGCATTTTTCCAGCCTAACAAAATGCTTTGGAGGTCATATTTCCTAATTGTTGTGGCATCTTTGAAATATCATACCATTTTAGCACTCTCTTAATCTATAAAATGCTGTGATACATTTTAACAGCTTTATTCTATATTTGGCCTTTTAAAAGCAGCATGCTTTATGGTCCATCAGCTACATAGTGGCGGCAATCATAGATTTTTTTTCATGTTATAAGCTATGTTCAGGGCCTTTTATTTGAGTTGTCTATGTTCAGTAAAAAAAAAAAATCTAATGAATGCTAAGTTTGGGAAATATGTTGATGATATATGAAAAAATATAATGTGATACTCAATCTTTATATTTAAAATTAACTTTTTGTTCATATGTGTGCTTACTATTCTACTTTTCATGCAAATGTCCAACTATTTGAACCATACACATAGCCATTAAAGAAACATAAGATTTTATCCTATAACTTATGAACAGTGAAACTAAACTGAAGATTGAGGATAAACAGGCAATATTAAAGCCACCAATCTATATCCATGTTTCATTAAATAACCTCTAAAAACATTTTTGAAGTTTTCTATCCCAATGACAATGTATTTAAGTATGTCTTCATATGTTCATATTTAGGGTACAGAATAAACAAAAGTTCTGAACATAGTAAGAAAATAAGAAGTAGAAGAAAGCGAGTGGAGTTGATATTAACAGATTCCTGCTGCTGCTGTGGTCCATACAGTATATTAAATTATGAATGAGTCATTTGAAACATACCTTTCTGAGGCCAGCCCTATTCCAATTGATTTCTGGTTTTGCAGAGTATTACATCTTTCCTCACCTATTTATACTGGACTCTGAATTTCCATACTACAGAGCATATTTTTATAATCAATCTCAATTACTTTATGTAACCAACAAATATTTCTACATATCTATTAAAAAACTTAATTACTTTTTTATTGCATAAAAAAATCAACACTATTACCATGACAACTTATAAAAGAAATCATTTAATTTTGGGCTCACAGTTCTAGCAGGTTCTAACCTGAGTCCATGATCGTCATGGTAGGGGGAGTATGGTCGTAGTCCATGTCATGGAGTAGTGAGGTCAGTAGCTGTGTGTTCTTAAAGTAGATAGTGAATCCTGGAGCCTCCTTTCTCTTATCCCAGATGCCATGAGATTATCGGGTCTTGTTGTATGGTTGCCACCAGTGATCCTAAGCAACAGGGTTCAGTGATCATGGATAGAATTATCTTAAATGGGGAGCCAAGATAAATTTGTCTTATTTTTGAAATGTTTGTCTCCAATGTTTTGTCATTGGGATAGAGACTTAACTAACATACAAACCCCCACAGAAACCAAGTAACTTAAACACTATCCAATTCATAATCAAATAAGCTTCTATGAGAGCACTATAGCTTCCCTCTGGCTTCTTCAAAATTTGATGGCTTTGTTGTTATGTTTGTTGTATATTCTAACAATAATTAATCTGAAGTTTTATTTTTATGTCCTTTAGGATCAATGTGAACATGACACTCATCACTGTTATAACATTTAGAGATTTATCATTAAAATACTTTACGAATACTTAGACAACTCTTTTCTGCCCCATATTGCTTCATCCTTCACATATTTGGTGTGTTTGCATGATTCCATTTAATATTGTGTGTACCATTCTGCAATGTTATCAAAACCCTCACTGTGTGACAGGGTTTGGCATCCATTCTATTCCAGCAATGTGAGATGAAGTTTTCTTTCATTTGCATATAAAAACATCAAATCATTAAAATGTAGGTGGTGGCTCCTGGATCTCTTTTCACACTGATATTTATGAAAAGCTGCCAGGAAAAGCTTCAGAATTTAAATGCAAAATAGTAGATCGTGAAGCAGCCCATGCTTCCCAGTTGCACATTAAAGAAACTGCTTCTGGGTAAGAGTGAAATCTGTTGTCTATCTCCTGAAGAAACGACATGGAGTAGATAGAGTTTTACACAGTTAATGCTGGGAAATGAGAAGGACTTTACATAGTCAAAAAATGGATCCCACTTGATACAACGTAATTAGAAACACAAACATTTCAAACATCCTAAAAGCAATCAAGTTAAGATTGCATTCAGGGCAAGGACATGTGGTTGGCTGGCATTTTCAGTCTCCTGCTTTAAGAAAAATTTCAGCCATGATTCTTGACCTTAACATAAACCTCAATATGGAATACAATTCAAATCTGTCATTTTTTGAAGATTTTCAATTATTTTCAGGTGAGAAGAGGTTAAAGGTTTTTTTTTAATTTTTTTTTCCTTGGTACTCTATCCTCAAATGGCTTGGGCTCTTCTTTTCCAAAAAAAAACACAAAAGAAATGAAACTCCTTAAAAGTAGGAGAAGCAAAAAAAAAATGAATAGGAAAAGAGGAAAACTGTGAAGAAAAAAAGAGAAAATGAGTAGAAGGAGGATATGAAGACTTTTGTCAATGAGAGAACCAAGAAGGAATTATTGTTCTGAGAAAGATTAGCAGATAAAAATAAATCAGTAGAAGAGCAGAAACTGTAAGAAATAAAAAAAAGGGAGTGGGGGAGCAATGCAGAGGAAAAAGCCTTACAAACAGGTTGTTGGAATATCCACGAATAAAATTTGCATTTAAATGTATAAAACTAAAGCATCCCTAAAGCGTTGAACTTTCCAAAATTACTTTCCAGTGCTCTGTTTATCAGGATTCTATTCTTTCTCCCATTTGCTTTATTTCCTAATATATGCTATTTTATTACCAGAGATATTTAAAAGTATAAAAACATATATCACACATACGTGACAAATCCTCAGATCCAAAAGCAAATCATGAACTAGTTTAGACCCCATAATGTGACAAAGAAATCAAGATGCTGCATGCATTAACGGGTAATTTATTAAGATAAATATTTTCAATTTTAAATAATTTTTAATTCTTTCTACTTGAATTTAAAATTGTTTTAGGGTTCCTTATACATTTTTTCTTCCTACAGAAGCCTTGCTTAACATCATCTAAATGTGTAACATCTGTTAAAAAAAATGGTTCTATGGAAAAACTGTAAGCATTTATTCAGAGTGGTAAGCATAACAGTAAATCTTCGTATCATCTTTTTTTCACTGATGCGTCCCTAATCACTGGCAGTCACTGATATATCCTAACACAGATACATGTGAATAAATTAACTCACTTTATTTTTACTAGACAACTCTGAAACAATGAACCAAATGGGTACTTTTCCTTTCAAGTTGTTTTATCTTATTTATATATCACAGTGCCTGAAAACTGACTAATTACAGTGCAAGAAATGTATTCATTTCCTTATCGCAACACAAGATCCAGGGCTGCTTTTGATCTGATCACTAGTGACACAGTAGAAGAGATCTGAGCCCCTCAACTTGGAATGCTTTGTCAGTTTTCTATTGTTATGTCCTTCAAAATAAATAGTTTCAATTTAAACCATAATCATATATATGCTTAGGATGCAAGTATTATGTGTGGATTTAAGTATACAATGTAGAGTTTTCATTTTTATTTTATTTTTTTGGGTTTTTTTTGAGACAGGGTTTCTCCGCGCAGCTTTGTGACTTTCCTGGAACTCACTCTGTGCCCAGGCTGGCCTCGAACTCACAAAGATCTGCCTGCCTCTGCCTCCTGAGTGCTGGGATTAAAGGCGTGTGCCACCATCACCCGGCTTACAATGTAGAGTTTTTAAATCAAGCTATTTACAAGTACTTCATCTAACTTACCTATCATTATTTTGAGATGCATTTTACTCCTGTAGTTATATATAGTTGAAGCATATAGTTCATTATTTTTAATACAGTCACCCTGCTGTGTAATAGATTGATACTTCTCTTGTCTCTCCTACTCTTTTGCTCTCAACTCATTTTTTGCTCCCCTATCCCAACCCCTAGTAGAGTGAGAAAATTGTCATTCTATTTCCCTTTTCTAAGAGTCTACATTATCAGAACTGATACATAAGGAAAACCATGTAGTTGATGTTCTCTTTCTGTGCCCAGCTAAAATATCTGTAGTATAATCTCCCTTACGCTCATCATTCTAGCTGAAGTAGTATGATTTTCTTTTTTGATAATGCTAAGTACTTTTACCCTGTATGCATAAGCTGCATTTCCTTTACCTTTTACCCATGACTGGCCTTTAGGTAGACCCACATCTTAGCTGCTAGGGACAGTTTTGCAATGTACAGTTTGATGTAAGTGTCGGTTGACATATTGATTTCAGATGTTTAGGACGTATACCCAGACGTGGTGTGAGTGATCCACCTGATAGCTCTACTGTTAGTTTTTGCCAGTGATTGTAATGATTTACATACCTGTCAACAATGTGTTAAGAACATAGAACATAGGAAAGTGCCTCTTCGATATGTCATGTTGGCAAAACTCAATGTCAGTATGCAGAAGGACATTTGATCCTTAGCCTACACCATTTATAACAATTAACTGAGAATGAACTAAATGCTTGTATATTATATGAAAAACCACAAAATGAATTGTAAAAATGTAGAAGAAAGTTTCATAATATTTATCTAGGTGGCAATAGTTGGCTATTATTTCAAAAGCACAGACGAGGAAAAAAATGGAACAATTGTGATGACATTAACCTACAAAATTTACACACAGCAAAGGAAATAATAAAGACACCATCTAAATAATGCAAGGACATATTTACAGATTTTATATATATGGAAAAAGATTTTTTACATAAAAATAGTTTTTATTCACCACGGATTCCCCTCTCATCGCTCCCCCGCCCCCACCTTGCCCCACTCCGACACACTTCCCTTCCCCTCCTCCAAAAGGGTTAAGTCCTCCCATGGGGGTGTGCAGAAAAGCCTGATTCATTCAGTTGGGGCAGGACCAAGTCCCTCCCCACTGCATTAAGGGTGAGCAAGGTGTCCGACCATAGGTAATGGGATCCAGAAAGCCAGCTCGTGCACCAGGGATAGATTCTCATCACACTTCCAGGGGCCCCTCAAACAGACCCAGCTACACAACTGTCTCCTGTATGCACAGGGTCTAGTCCAGTCCCATTCAGGTTCTACAGCTTTCGGTCTAAAGTTCCTGAGTTAATATGAGCTTGGTTCAGTTGTCTCTGTAGATTTCCCCATCATGATCTTGACCCCCTCCTTGCTCATATAATCCCTCTTCCCTCTCTTCAACTGGACCCCCAGACCTTGGCCTGGTGCTTGTTTGTGGATCTCTGTATCTCCTTCCATCAGTTATTGGATGAAGGCTCTATGATGACAGCTAGGGTATTCACCAATCTGATTACCAAGGTAGGTCAGTTCAGGCATATGGGAAGGTTTTAATGCCCATAATGTATAAGGAATTGACATAACTAACTCAGTACAAGAAAATAAATGGCTCAACATAAAAAAAAATGAGCAAAAGACATGAATAAATGTTTGTTAAAAAATAACATAGGAATGGCCAAACTACACATGAAATTAAAAATCTCAGCATCAGTAATTGTTGAGGAAATTCAAATTAGAGCCACATAACTGTATCACCTTCATCCTCGTTAGAATGTGTTTTTAATCAAAACAGATGAAAGTTAACAAATGTTTCGTGCTGGCAAGTATGCCAAGAAAAGAGAATTATTATGCTATCATAATATTAAATGTGTTGACATCTCTTTGAAAAGAATGTGAGAAGGATTCACTGAAGCTACTCATAAAATAATAATTTTACCCTAAAGGCTTCCAGTCTCTGTGCCATTGAAGAAGTTTAGTGTATGTGAACTGATGTTCCTCGTAATTGATTGGTTCTGAATAAGAATTCTTACTGTTATATTTTACTCACTGTGACCTTGTTCATTATATTTAGATTATTTTTTACCCTTTACATGAGTCTACAGAAAACTCTCCAGATTTTTTTTATTTATTTCTATCCTGTACATTGTGTGATTAATTATTCATAGCTTAAGGAAACAATATTTTTATTTTTGCTGCTATTTCTCCAGAAGAAACTTTCTGTATATAATTTCATTTTAGACCTATTTTTTATATTTCAGAAATATAAATATCCTTCCAAGATCATAGTTATTTTATTGTAATAGTAATGTCATTTATTTTTAACCCATCTGTAAAAAACAGTCATTTCTTCCTTTATGTAACAAAGACTTCCCTAAGGAGTAGAAGTATGAAATATTCCACTTACAAAAGAGACTGTTAATGTGTATTCCCTTTTCCTATTAATAATTTCATGTCAGAAATCATAACTGTTTCATCTTGCTTTTGACGAAATTTTCATGAAATCCCTGTCCTATTTAGTACACACAGTCAACTTGACAAAGCCTAGAATCACCTAAAATTAGTTTCAGTTGAGTAATTGGTTTTATGAGTTTGATCTTTGTGCCTGTCTATCAAGGATAGTATTGATTATTAATTGATTTAGCAGAGTCCATCTACTGTGCTGGACCCATGCGTATAGGAAAAATAGCTAAGCAAAGTTTTCAAAAGATCTAGAGAGCAAGACAGCAAGCAGTGTTACTCCACATTTTCCTTCTGCTTCACTGCCCTGCCTTACCTTCCTGCCATGACTTCTCTCAGTGATGAACTGCAGCGTGGAAGTGAAAGCCAAACAAATCTCCTCCTCCCTTAAACTGGCTTTTCCTCACATGTTTTATCAAAGAAATAGAAAAGAAGCTAGAGCAACCCTCCTATACCATAAAATCATATCTAGCAGAAACTCATTAAACCGGGCAGTGGTGGTGCATGCCTTTAATCCCAGCACTCGGGAGGCAGAGCCAGGCAGATCTCTGTGAATTCGAGGCCAGCCTGGTCTACAGAGAGAAAGCCAGGACAGGCACCAAAACTACACAGAGAAATGCTGTCTCAAAAAACAAAAACAAAAACAAAAAACAAAAAAAAAAGAAAGAAAAAAAAAAAAGAAACTCATGTCTCATGTTACAAGAAAGTATAAGATGGAGTCACTGGTGTTCTTTTACTGCCCCCCCCCCGGGCTCCCTAAGGGCAAAATGTGTGATCCAAAGGATAGCAGCTACTGGCTTGATTTAGCTTGACCCAGTAGGTCAGTCTGCAATAATCTTTGCTTCCTTGTCATCATGTGTCTGACACTTGACTGATTGCCTTCTGCTCTTGTATTGCAACATCAACATCCAAACAGGCAAAACATGTTATTTGCATGTGTGTTGCTCAAAATTCATCTAATTGTTTCATTTTTTTCCTTCTTGAATACATCATCTTCAGATATCTGAATTGGGGAATTAAGGAATGTCACTGTAGAGAAAGGAACTGTGTTTGAAGAATTAATGGCCTAATTAAGTTTCTGTCTTTGCCTTCTGTTATTGTTATCACATATACATAATTAAATCACTTTAATTCTCAGTTTTCTCCTCCATAAATATGGATAGCAGTGCCTCTTTTCTGAGCTTTTAAAAGAAGTGAAAATGAGGTGCTGTTTGTGAATGTGCTTTGTATATTATGAACCACTCACTATACAATATGATAATATTATTTTGTATAGTGTATATTTATTCTGTGGTGCTTTAAAGTTTATTAGAAAAGTTTATTTTCTGAACAATAATTACTTTATAATAACCTGCCTTACCTACTAAAAATATAATAAACAAACTTACTTGGCAATGATAAATTACTAAAATATTTTAAATGAAAACACTTCCAATTTAATGTAGTATATTGATCTCATTTATATCTTATATTGCTTGACTTCTGAATTCTTAACAATATTTTATTTTCAGAATAAGTATGAGATGGAATATTATTGGTTTAGTGAGAAAATGCAGAAACAAAACAATAAACCATTTTGAAATTAGATCTGATTCATGTTCCTTGATATGTAGCATAAAATCAGATTTTGCAATAATAGTCATTCCAAAGCAAGGTAATGTCTTTGACTTATAACTATATTCTTTCAGCACTGGTTCATTGTTTTTATGCAATCAATGGTTAGGCATCTACCTAAACACTCGCTAATATTCTTTCATATTATAAAAAATGTAAATTAGGTGTACAGATTAATGTCAAGGTCTTCAGTTTAGTTCCATTGGTCCATGTCGGTTTTTATGCCAGTACCAAGCTGTTTTTATTACTGTAGCTCTATAGTAAAGCTTGAAGTCAGGGATCATGATGCCTCCGGAGGTTGTTTTATTGTAAAGGATTCTTTTGGCTATCCTGGGTTTTTTGTTTTTCCAAATGAAGTTGAGTATTGTTCTTTCCAGGTCTGTGAAGAATTGTGTTGGGATTTTGATGGGGATTGCATTAAATCTGTAGATTTTCCACAAAGAAGCCAAAACTATACAATGGAAAAAAGAAATGGTGTTGGCATAACTAGATTTCAACACATAGAAGACTGCAAATACATCCATATCTGTCACCGTGCACAAAACATAAGTCCAAGTGGATCAAAGACCTCAACATAAACCCAGTTACTCTGAACCTGACAGAAGAGAAAGTAGGAAGTAGTCTTGAACGCATTGGCATAGGAGATTGCTTCCTAAATATAACAGTAGTAGCACAGACACTGAGAGAAACAATTAATAAATGGGACCTCTTGAAACTGAGAAGCTTTTATAGAGCAAGGGACAAGGTCAATAAGACCAAACGACAGCCTACAGAATGGGAAAAGATCTTCACCAACCCCACATCTGACAGAGGGCTGATATCCAGAACATATAAAGAACTCAAGAAATTAGACATTAAAATACCCAACCGACCAATTAAAAATGGGCTATAGAGCTACAAGGAGAATTCTCAACAGAAGAAGCTCAAATGACTGAAATACCTTTAAGTAATTGCTCAAAATCCTTTGTCATCAGGGAGATGGAAATCAAAACAACTCTGAGATACCATCTTATACCTGTCAGAATGGCTAAGATCAAAAACACTGAAGACAGCCAATGTTGGAGAGGATGTGGAGCTAGGGGAACTCTCCTCCACTGTTGGTGGGAATGCAAACTTGTACAGCCACTTTGAAAATCAATATGGCGCTTTCTTTGAAAATTGGGAATCAACCTCCCTCAAGACCCAGCTATATCACTCTTGGGCATATACCCAAGGAATGCTCAATCATACCACAAGGGCACATGCTCAACTATGGTCATAGCAGCATTATTTGTAATATCCAGAACCTGGAAACAACCTAGATGCCCTTCAACTGAAGAATGGATAAATAAAATGTGATACATATACACAAGGAAGTACTACTCAGCAGAGAAAAACCATGACATCATGAGGTTTGCAGGCAAATGGATGGAACCAGAAAAAATCATCTTGAGTGAGGCAACCCAGACTCAGAAAGACAAACATGGTATGTACTCACTCATAAGTGGATGCTAGATGTAAAGCAAAGGGATAACCAGACTGCAACTCACAACTCCAAGGAGGCTACCTAGTAAAGAGGACCCTAAGAAAGACACAGGGATTGTCCAACAACAGAGAAATGGATGAGATCTAGATAAGCAAACTGGGGGTGGGGGTGGGGTAATAGAGGGCAAGGATTGGGGAAAAGAGAGCTTAGGGGAATAGGAGGTCCCAGCTGGATCAAGAGCATAGTGGGAGAATGGGGAGGGAGATACCATGATAAATGAAGACCCTAGGGGAATAGGAAGAAGCAGAGTGCTGGAGAGATCCCCAGAAATCCACAAAGATACCTCCACTATAGACTAATGGCAATGGTCAGGAGAGTGCTTGAGCTGACCTGCTGTGGTGATTGGATGGCTGAACACCCTGGCTATCATGATAGATCTCTCATCCAGTGTCTGATGGAAGCAGATGTAGAGATCCATGGCTGAGCCCCAGGTGGAGCTCCGGGAATCCAAATGCAAGAGAGAGGAGGAATTGTATGAACATGAGATACTGAGACGATGATTGGAAAAAGCACAGGGACAAATAGACAAACTAGTGGAAATGCATGAACTGTGAACCAATGGCTGAGGAGCCCCCATGGAACTGGACCAGGCCCTCTGGATAAGTGAGACAGTTTATTAGCTTGAACTCTTTGGGAGTGGGACCGGGACCTCTCCTTAGTGCAAGGGCTGGCTTTTTGGAGCCTGGGGCCTATACTGGGACACTTTGCTCAGCCTTGGTGTAGGGAGGAGGGGAATGGACCTGCCTCGGCTGAATCTACCAGGCTGGGCTGACTCCCCAGGCTAGACCTTGCCTTGGAGGAGGTGGGAATGGGGGGTGGATTTGGGGGGGGGGGGGCGGGGGGGGGGGAGGAGGGAGGACGGGGGAATCCGTGGCTGGTATGTGAAATTAAGTTAATTATGAAATAAAATATTTTTTAAAAAGTGTGAATTAATTTGTTATTATGATGAATTTAGAATACAAATCACATAAGTGATTTATAGAATCATACAGGGCAATGGGGAGCTGGCTTACCAGGTAAAGGTTAAGGGTTTGTTCAGGGAACTGGCTCCTAGCATCCACATTATATGATTTACTACCATCTGCAAGCCAGCTCCAAAGGATCTGAGGTCCCCTGATGGTTTCTATGGACCTTCAAACACATGCTGTAAATACACACACATACACACACACATACACACACACACACACACACACACACACACACACACTTACTTACAATAATAGAAAAATAAAATCTTTTTTACAAAAGCATATATACTAATATCCCTGACATATATTCATATTTGAGGCATTAATATACACATATATAATGCATATATATGAAAGAATAATCAGTAGAAACTAAATTATATTTAAGAGTAAGAGGTCTAGGTGTGATATTTCACATAAGAGTAAATTATTGCCGACCTTAGGTAACAATATCATATATTTTAAAATTATAGAAGGGTTTTTGAATGACTTTTGCCATAATAAACAAACATTTGAGAAAATATATACATTTAATGTGATTTATGCATTACTCAAGGTTTCCATTTTTCTAAATGTCACATAGAATGCCATTATTCTTAACTTTCTAAGTTTAGAGGATTAATTTAAAGATGCATTTAATTAGAAAAATAAGAAAAGTCCCAAAAATGAATGTGCTTACATCCACATTTAAATATTTAGATTATGTACAAGCCCGAAGTGTGTGTCTCAGTTCATTTTTGGCTGCTGTAACAGAATGCCATAGACAGAAAAATGTTTTATGCAAAAAGTAATTTATAGGCTTGTGGATCTAGAGAAAAAGAAACACACAAACTCATGGCCTATGGAGATTTCATACATTACCAGATCATTTAATATGGCTTCATGGGATGGTCTCTTAGCCAAAAGTCTCTAGACAAATGTTATCAAAGTAGGTTGAAAAGAGCATTAGCTAAGTTCAGTCTTATAAGGTCATGTATCGAAGAAGTACAAAATGAAGGCAATAAGAATAAAATACTTTCATGCCAGACAGTGGTGACACATGCTTTTAATCCCAGCAATAGGGAGGCAAAGCCAGGCGGATCTCTGTGAATTCAAGGCCAGCCTGGTCTACAGAGTGAGATCCAGGATAGGCACCAAAACTACACAGAGAAACCCTGTCTCAAAACAAAATAAAATAAAAAGAATAAAATACTTTCATATGAAAACTTTCCTGAAATAATAAGCCCACTATCATGATCATAGTGTTGGATCTATTCCCTAACCTCTGGCTAAACCCCATGCATTGGGCTCCACTTCTCAATGGGAGTTTCACTTGGGGATACAATATCCACACATGCATTCACAGTGGACACATTAGAACCACATTAATGCTTGCCACAAACACCATGTTACCTCTTCCTTACATCTTCCTCTATCAGTGGCTTGGTGAGGGCCTTAACTTAAACCACAAAGGATTATGATTTATTTACTAGTTTGTTCCTTAAGATCCTCAACCAGTACTCCTCATAAACATATTGTTCAGAAACTGAACCTACAAGTATTTAATTTCATGTTTCTGGCTGACATAAAGTCCAATTAATTTCCATGACAGTCTACAAAATCATCACATAATACTTTTCATGTTAAGAAAAATAGATGCCAAACACTAAAGTGTATTATATATTTGAATTCTAA
This sequence comes from Peromyscus melanophrys, assembly GCA_902168415.1. Taxonomy (NCBI): domain Eukaryota; kingdom Metazoa; phylum Chordata; class Mammalia; order Rodentia; family Cricetidae; genus Peromyscus; species Peromyscus melanophrys. The sequence goes on along the minus strand of CABHPR010147947.1, from coordinate 42,726 downwards.
TTTTATTATCAGTTGATTTTCATTACTGAATAAAGAAAGCTATTTAATGTGAGCTTCCCTTAAATGAATTAGAGACTTGTAGATAAATTGCACTGTTAACAAATGAATTGGTATGTTTCAAGAAATGAGAAATATGGTTAAAGGTTAATTGAAATAGTCACAGACTCAGCAATAACAATACAATATACCAATAATTTTAAATGAGAGACCAGTTTGACATGATTGTAATAAATGAATGTAAAATATTTTAAACTAAAATTCTACAAAATATTTAAGAATACCAGATGGATCAAGTGAATATTGATAAATCACCTAACACTTGTTGAGAATATAGACAAACTTATTGAGTTCACAGAATGTATCCTGCCTTGAAGTTGGTATTGTTTAGTTGAGTAATACAGCAGTATGAAATATGAAAAGTGTTACAATAAGAAAAGAATCTAGTCATTATGGAATAGAGAACAAGTTAATGCCTGTAAGACAACAAATCAGAGTCAAATTGATTGAAATTAGATTCACTGAATTTAAAAATCTTGATTAAATATAAAGACATAACACCATCAGATGGCTAGGTGAATGGATGTGGTACAAGTAGACCTCAGTATGTGTACTAAACAGAATGACTTGTGGTGGTTTGTTATATTGACACTGACATAATGCGACTAGATAGGATATTCTGTTAGTCAAGGGTCTCTGGAGAAATGGAATGGAAATGAGATAGTAAATAGATGGATAGAAAGATAGATAAGATGAGGCTTACACAACCCTGGAGGTAAAGCCACACTGGTTTGTTCTGTATCAGCCAGGAAGCGGAATATCTAAGAGTGTAATTCATTCTGAATCTAACAACCCAAGGACCAGAAGCTTAACTCAAGAACAGGAGAAGATGGATGACCCAACTAAACAGAGTCAATTCACCCTCCTTCTGTCCTTTTATTATTTGGTATGTGCTAGATTGGTAAGAAGGATTTTCTTCATATATTCTACTTATTCATTTTTAACAACTTCTGAAAAAGCCCCCACAGATACTCAGAACAAGCTATATACAATCATCAACCCACTAAATTTGACACATAAAGTTAATCACCACAGTAACAAGCTATGGTGAGTTTAGAGGAATTCAGATTTATAGAGCAGTCAGAAGCTAATTCCAAAGCAAGATCATTATTGTAACAGTTAATGTTCTAAGCAGAAGTGAGAACTTGAAATATTTTGTTTTTAAAAAGTGCACACTTGTGAATGTTTGAGAGTGGGAGTGATATATAAGGAGTTACTTTTGTCTCAACCATAAATAAGTATTTGAGCTGACAAATAACATCACCCTGAAAAGTTAAAATTAACAAAACTTTTTAGAAACAAAACGTAGTTATAAAAATGAATTAGTGATTAGGCTGGCTTAATAAAAAGGTGGTTGTATACTCTATTCTAGGATTCAGGACATCACAAGCCTTAAGTTGTTGTCTAGGTTTCCAACACTGGGTATGGTTTTCCTCTTGTTGAATAATCTCAAAAATAAGAGGAGTAATAAAATATAAAAATGGAAAAACGAATTAGTGGGGATAAATAAGTATTCTACATTAATACAGAAAAGTTGCAAGTATGTTTCAACTGAGGGGATCCTTAGTTACTAACATGATGGATTTCCCTTCTCTTCAGCTTTGTGATCACTACCACAATAGTTGCTAAGTTATCCCTGTAATGCCCAGTTCCATGGCTTTACTAACATGTTAGATCTTGTTTTCTAAGCATAAGTTATAAAAGTAACAACTAACCAATATTTCTAGATACCTCTATTGTGATGTTTCCAGGTTATAGTTACTGAGAATGACTGTTCTATCATTCCACAAATATCAAAATCATTTTGTCTGGTGAAGTTTTAAAACTCCAGTGAAATGTCACTTATTAAGTCATCATGCACAGATACTTTAATCAAATCTACTGCCTTAAAAAAATCTTGTTGTATTTGAAGGGTTGTTAGCATTTGACAATATTCATCATACTGGGCCCCCAGTGCTTTGCAGATTCCTGTTCAAGTATCTCTCTTCTCCTGCTGAGAATGCTTAGTCTCCCCTAACATCTCTATAATCATGCACATCCTTAAATCTTAGGTCAACCTTCATTTATGTTATCGACTGAGAAAGATGTCGTGCTCATAAATACCATCCACACGTTTTTCATAAGAAGAGATCAAGCCAAGATATTTTTACTGAGATTTTGATATTTCCATTTGGATAACTCACAGATTTCTAAACATAGGATATGCAAAATTAGTACATTTTTGTCCATCAAGATCCAAGTTTTCTATGTTTCCGGAAATGAAGTAACCAACATTCTACTTATAAAGGCCAGAGATATCTTAAGGACACTTTTCCCATCCCTAATATCTATGTGATGATTCAAGGAGTTAAAGCAATATATCTTTATTTACTTATTTATTTATTTTTCATTAAGAATTTTTTCATTCATTTTACACACCAATCAAAGATCCCCCTCTTTCCTCCTCCCACCCTCCCAGCCTCCTCCCAACCCACCCTCTACTCCCCCCAACAAGAAGGCAAGACCTCCTGTGGGGGGACACATCTAGTAGAGGCAAGTCCAAGCCCTTCCCCCTGGCTCAAGGCTGCACAAGGTGTCCCATCATAGGTAGTGGGCTCCAAAAAGCCCCCTCATGCACCAGGGATGGATTCTGATTCTACCACCACCACCACCCCCCCAAACAAATCAAGCTACACAACTGTCTTGCCATGCAGAGGGCCTAGTCCAGTCCCATGCAGGTTCCACAGCCATTGATCCAACTTTCATGAATTCCCACTAGTATGGTTTGGTTATCGCCGCACGTTTCCCCATCATGATCCTGATGCACTTCCTCATAGAATCCCTCCTCTCTCTCTCTCTCTCTCTCTCTCTCTCTCTCTCTCTCTCTCTCTCTGACTGGACTCATGGAGCTCTGCCTGGTGTTTGGCTGTGGATCTTTGCATCTGCCTCCATCAGTCATTGGAGAAAATCTCTACGATGAATTTTCCTCAAGACCCAGCTATACCACTCTGGGCATATACCCAAGGAATGCTCAATCATACCACAGGGTCACATGCTCATCTATGTTCATAGCAGCATTATTCATAATAACCAGAAACTGGAAACAACCTAGATGCCCCTCAACTGAAGAATGGATTAAGAAAATGTGGTACAAAAACACAATGGAGTACTACTCAGCAGAGAAAAACAATAATATCATGGAATTTGCAGGCAAATGAATGGAACTAGAAACAAAAATCATACTAAGTGAGGTAACCCAGACTCAGAAGGACAAACATGGTATGTACTCACTCATAAGTGGATACTAGAAGTGAAGCAGAGGTTAACCAGACAACAACCCACAGCTCCAGAGAAGCTAGCTAACAAGGAAGACCCAAAGAGGGATGCATGGATCACCCTGGGAAGGGGAAATAGATGAGATCTCGATGAGTAAACTGGGGGTGAGGGGTGGGCAATGGAGGGCAGGGGATAGGGAATGAGAACATAAGGGAATGGGATGGTTGAGCTGGAACAGGGATGGAGGGGGGAAGCAATAAAAGAGATACCATGATGGAGGGAGATATCATGGGGATAGAAACCTGGTGTTAGGGAAGTTGCCAGGAATCCCAAAGGTTGACCGCAGCTTGGACTACTAGAAATAATGGAGAGGGTGCCTGAACTGAACTGGCTTGCCCCAGTGATCACATCATTGAAAGTCCTATATCTTTAAAATTTGTGTGAACCACTGCCATCTGTGCATTCAGAAAGCCTAATTAACCTAAGAGTGGTTGGTACTTTGATATTTCTTCTGCCTTCACTAATTTTGCCCATAAGGACGAACCTATTTGCAGGTAAAATGACTTATCACCTCTTCACTTCTTTCCTTCAGGAGTTTCTAAACCCGTTTTGATAAAATAGCCTTTCAAAGACTAAGAGGGAATGCCACTCTCTGCTCACTCCATAACCCCTTAAGGTTATTGCACTCCCTGTGACAGTCATAAGGCATGTGGTCATCTGCCATTCCTAGTAAAACCACTCCTTTGGCTCTCCCATCATAAGTACTTTAAAAGTTCCTGTCTCAACACCCAAGGAACGCTAGTGTCAAGAGCCTGAAATAAGCATATTCTAACTATATATTATGGGTTTCATCCCACTTAGTGTGATGACTCATGTATCATCTCTTTTATAGATCCAACATGAAAACCTGCCTCAATCCTCTTCTGCAGCACTGCATTCCCACAATTCCATTCACTTAGCTCCTTATAGTCATAACTAAGTAGTATAAAACCATTAGTTGTAGGAATGAAACTAAACTTTTTATCCAGTTTAGTTTGTATTTATCCTCACTGCATGTGGTAAAGAAAGTAGAGAAAACTATTATTTTTTAATTTACTTTCTTTATTAAGAAAAATTTCTTTTTCATTTTACATACCAACCACAGATCCCCTTCTCATCCCTCCTCCCGCTCTCTCCAGCCTCCCTCCTGCAACCCACCCCCCCATTCCCTCAATTGAAGGTGACAAGATGGATGCCTGTAGTAGAGGAGACAGCTGTGTAAGCTGAGTTTGCTGAAGAAACAAAAGATAGGAGGCAGGAATTGGTCGATGTGATTAGGTCATCCGTGTTTGCTGATGCACTTTATTGAAGGTAAACTGCTATGCCCTCAGAGAGACTAAAGGATGTATGTGGCCCTCTTGTTGACCAATAGCTTCTGGATCCTTCATGATGGCATTGCTGGCTGCGAGACATTCTCATCTCAAACGGACAGAGAAAGAAAGTTTAATGGCAAGTTTTCTGCAGTAAATGCTAGGAGAAAGCTGAGGTCATTGGCTTATAGTCAGCCACTGTTAGTAACAAACAGTAAATTATTGGAGCAAGACCGAAGATTTTAGACTAACACTTTACTAGGTCTGCATCATCCTGTAGACACAGAAGAGATGGTCATACCTTTTGGGTTGATTTTGTTGAGGCCAAAAATTCACAGCTCTATAAAGTAAGTGGCATGTTAAGGAACTCCTGTTTTGTTCATAGATTCAAAGAGCTAGTTATGTATTACTGAGTGAATGCAGGATAAAACTCAATAATGCAGATGGCATAATGTAGCACGAATCTTAAAAGTTCTTATTAATAAAATCAAACCTGGGACCAGTTATTGGTGTGAAATGCTGGATGGTCAGAGAGACAGAATAAGCCACAGCTACCTCACCTCGCCGGATCCTCAGCTGGTCTTGTTTCCTCAGACTGGAGACCTCTGAGTCCTCATCCAGAATGGGTCTCAGCTGAACTGCTGCTAGAAGCCTGAAAGCTTAACCAGCCACATGCTTAACCAGGCCAAATGCCTAACCAGGCCAAAATACTTCTCCAGGCCAAATGCCTAGAGTTTCCTCACGCCTTATATACCTTTCTGCTCTCTACTACCACTCCCTGGAATTAAAGGCTGGCTTTCTGGGATTAAAGGTGTGTATCACCGTGCCTGGCCGTTTCCAATGTGGCCTTGAACTCACAGAGATCCAGAGGGATTTCTGTCTCTGGAATGCTAGGATTAAAGGCATATGCTACCACTGCCTATCCTCATGTTTAATATTGTGGCTGTTCTGTCTCTGACCCCAGATAAGTTTATTAAGGTACACAATATTTTTGGGGAACACAAATACCACCACAGCATAAGTTCTTAGAAATAGCTAAATTGCCAATAGGAGGTAAAACATGATTATTTTGTTTGAAAGGCATTAACTTTTATTATAAAGTAGTGGTGTAATATTCGTAAGTCACAATATATTCCTACTTTATATCTTCTTTTGAATTTTATTTATATTATTTGTTGAAAATATACTTTTTAATACTAGCATCCTTTTGATCTACTTAACCAGTTTATAGTATGAAATGACTTTTGATTGTTAAGTAGTTGAAGGCAAGAGTAACACAGTAGAAGCCTGTAAAAATTTTTATTTAATTTTTGTTTTTGTCTATATGAGTGTCTTTGTGTGTGCCACACATATATTGCTGTTTAAGAAATCAAGAAAGAGAATTCACATCCCAGGTGGCTGCAAACCATCTGATGTGGGAGTTAGAAACTCAGGATCCAAATTCTGATTCTCTTTAAAAGTGTTAACTGCCAAGCCATCTGTACAGGCCCAATTTTCAATTTTGATGAGGTATCCAAAGGTACTTTACAATCTCAGGGTTTTATATTTGTTTAATGTATATTATAACTGACACAATAATTATAATTTTAAATAAGTATGCTTAGTGTATTTTATAGTATATATGTTCAGTGTACTACTCCAAATTAGTGGAAATATCCAGAAATATTAATAAAAGTCAAGAAGACACACTTTTACTTGTTAATACACTTATTGACATAAATATAATCAACAAAAACAGAGTTAGTTTTGATTCATTTTTATTTATTCTGCTTGATGGGACATTTACAAAAGGATAGTCTCTTCTATTCTTTTCCTCTGGAGGAAGATTTGGGATCAAAGTCCTTGGACTTAGTATCCTTTTTACCTTGTGCCCCAAAGAGATTGATTTGTATTGTGCCAGAAGCCCTCAGAAACATACAAAGGCTCTTTCTTGTACAATCCCTGAAGAATTACAAATGCTGACAAGAATTTATCAGCACTGTGTTAAATCGCCTGTTGAAATCTGCTAGCTTAATTTCAATGTGTCTGTTCTCTGCCACTCCCTCTCTACGCATCAGTTTTTCTAAAGGATCACAGACTCTCCAGGAAAAAGATCACGGAAGAGTCCCTCAGAGGTATTCAGTCCGCTTTTCATCTGTAGGGACTTAACAGATATCTTTCAAGCCCTTTACATTTTTCATGTATTTTTGCGCACTCAGGAGAAAGAAATTCTAACATCTCAATTCAATATATTTAGCATATTTTCAGTGAGTCTATCTTGCATAATCTGACTAAACCAATTTCTTATTGTATAAAATATGTGAAAGAAAAGAGGTAGTTATTTGCTTTCTATTCATATTTAGTGGTAGTCTCCTAAATATCAAATGTGTCTTGTCAAGTTTAGGGTGACAAAATTACCCAGTTAGATCCACAGCAAAAATAAAATGTAAGACGAATTTTTTTATCTTTATTTGGAATCAAAATAAGTTAGTTTTATTACCATGAATACACAAGCTTAATTAAAAGTGTTATATAATATATTAAATACCAAACACAGTTATTTCAGGTTATCAGTTATTACAATTTATTTTATTTTCCTGCTGTCTTTTTAAATTGTTTTCCTTTTATTGAAAAAAATTCTCACATAATATATCCTGAATATACTTTCCCCAGTCCCTACTACTTCCAATTCCTTCCCATACAGATCCATCCTCTTTCTGTCCTCTATTAGAATACAAACAGGCTTCTGGGGGATTATAAAATAATATTATAATATAACATAATGTAGTATAATTTAATACAATAGAGTAAAGTAAAACAAAAGCAAACACATTAGTATTGGTGAAATTACTAAGGCCACTCCACGTAGTTAAAAGGAGATTTATTTAAAGGCGTAACTCACAAATGAAGGGATAGGTAGATGATGGGTTCTGGAAGAGACGCAGCGCAGTCCGGCGGTGTTCTCTGGAGAACTTTCCTCGGTCTACCTCTCGCGTCCCGGTCCAGGAAGCAAGAGAGCGCCACACATCCCGATCTCAGGTCTCCAGCCCTCCCTTGGCCCCGCCTTGTAGGCGTGATAGTTACGGAAGCCTCAATGGGGGTTGGAACTTCCAGACCAAAGCTGGAATGGTTACCCACTACACATTAGAACAGGACAAAGCAAACAGAAGGGGAAGAACCCAAGAAAGACACAAGAAACAGAGACCTATTCCACCCACACTCTGGAATGCCATAAGAACACTAAGCAGGAATCCATCGTACATACTCAAGGGACATACAGCGGAACCTCCAAAGATGCCATTGAGATTATGTTCTGGTGGCCATCTACTGCTGGGCATGCTGCATAAGAGGAGTATCCTTAAGAGCAGTTTGTTTCCCCAGTGAAACTCTCTTGAAGAAAACTAAATTTTTATTTGCAAGTCGTTCTCAGTTGGAGATAGTTTCTGTGCCAGGATAGGGGAATTTCTAAGAATTTGGACTTTTTGTTCTTCTGATGAGATCTTGGCAAGTACTGGGATGATCCATCTGGGCTATCCAATGGGGCTCATATGATGGGGATAGGATTACAGTTATAGGCATTGTAGTGATATTTTCTCTGTGCACCCCAATAAAGATTATCTGAGGATCAGAGAAAAAAGCCAGCCACTACAGTAAACATAGAGGTCAGGCAATGGTAGCACACGCCTTTAATCCTATCACTCAGGAGGCAGAGAGCTGTCTGGTTCTCTGTGAGTTCAAGGCCACACTGGGAACAGAGCCAGGCATGGTGGCACATGCCTTAAATTCCAACACTAGTTAACCATAAAGGTCTGGAGATCTGTACAGATAGACAGGAAGTTATGTAGCTGGGTGGAGAGCAGAAATGAGATGGCAGACCAGAAAGGTATATAGTTGTGGGTATACAGGAAGTAGGTCTCTTTGGAGACTAAGGGTTCAGTGAGGTGAGGTTGTCTGTGGCTTTTCCTATTCCTCTGATCTCTCATGTTTTTACTCCTATATCTGGCTGCTGGTTTTTAATTAATAAGAAATACTGTTTAGCAATTTGTGTTACAAGGCATAACTGTTCAAGGTAATGTTTTGGCTGTCCCATACTTCATGGTGGTATCATACATTATATCATAATTATACATTATATAATGATATAAGATGATACCATACATTATACTGTGAGAACAATGATGTACATGACTCCAAAGAAAAGAAGTATTGAGAATTTTACCTGGTCTTCTCTATGGGCTTTTTCTTTGGACAATATCAGCATAAGTGTTTGTAATGAATTTTGGGAGTTCTTCAATAAACTGTAAAAACAAGGAGATTTGGGGAAGCTCAAGAACTTGTCATGATGTCAGAAACTAAAGTTATGCTCTGAATAGCTAAGTATGCTGTTGGAAAACCCTTGCATATGTCTACTGAAGACAGCAAGAAAATAAAACTTATTTTGTATCATTCTAAATAGAACAGTCACAGATGCAAAAATAATATCCCATAGTAAGTTGAAGCCTCCTATCAAATCTGTCCACCCTTATCTTGTACTTCATCAGCAGACTGGAGGCCTTTCCCCCCATCAGATGGAAAGTGGAAGGCAAAAGTTCTTGGTTGTGGTCAGTTTTCTTATCATACAGTGTTTTGTCAATCGTCTTAGGTAGCAGGGTTTCTGGCTTTCCAAGTGTTTCAATATTCATGCAGGCCTAAAACGTGGGAGTTCTCCTACCCTTGGCTTTAGCTAGCCTTGTAGCTTCTGGACAGACCTAAGTACCCAGATTCCTTGGCATATTATAGTTGTCACTGTGGCAGCTTGAGTCTTGAGGTGCATGAAGTCCTTGGTGCTAAAGTTTTGGCACCATGAACCCTCCCAGCAATCATAACCTACAATTTCTCTTTTCTTATACCTATGAATCTCCAGCCTCAACACTCTGCCCTCCCTTGCCACCTGTCTTGCACTGTCTTTCCCACGCTGTCCATTCTCTTGAACAGTTCAGCTGCTTCTTCTACAGCTGTCAAGCAGCTTAGAGTTTGCCATTTTTTGCAGTTCGTTCTGCTACATGCCCATGTGTCACTGCTACTGTCACTCACACCACGGTCTGCACCACGGATGCTGCTGTGTTATGTGCTGATTATTTCTTTGTATTGCCAGCTCAACCCACATGTCTACAGATAGGCCATGAGTGACCCCTCTAAAGGAGGGTTAATTGGGGCCCAAAAGTGTGACGTTAGGAAAGGCAGTGCAAGAGAACGCCTCCCAGCTGACTAAGTGAGCACCTAATTAAGGTGTCAAACTGCCCCATATCCCCAACATCTTGTTTATTTACAGGAAAATGAATTGACAAGAAATACGTATGTAAGGACATAAATTAGTATATTAGTAGTGACTTTAACACTGCTTTTGCACAGGTCTCCAGGAGAGATTGTCTCCCTTACCTGTTTCAATTTCCTTTCTTCCCCCATAGGGTGTTTATAGTTCCAGTTCACTACAATGTTGTCATAATTAAACACACATTTCAGAAAGGAAGTTCATCTAAGTGACAGCACTATATCTCTTGCATCCTACTACTTTTGCTTAATTTTCTGTTTTTGAGAATTATCCAGTTTATAATTTCTCCAGAGAATTAAAACGCTTTTCTTCTGTTCCCTTTGCTCTTTACCATACGAAAAGCAAAAAATAAGCAGTGAAGTTCGTGTATAAGTTCATTCAAGTTAACAATATAAAGTCAATTCTAATTCCACTCAATATTTGTGGTTTTTTACTTTGAAGCGCAATTATAACATTTAGACTCAGAAATTTCATAGATATCAGGACTCAAGAATATTACCTAAGTAGATAAAACACAAAATAAAAATAAATTTCATTATACTTTATTAAAACAAAAGAAAAGTTAAGAAATGCTATTGATTACAAAACAAGTTGTATGATAAAATACATGGAATTCTGCTGATTTGTATATACTAAAGAAAGAAAAACTATTTTGTGCTAAACTAAGTCATATGTTTAAACAAAGTTTATAAAGTGCTATAAATATCCAGTAAGGTATATTTCTTAGTCTCAGAATCATACCTATACATATGCTAAAGTAATAGAAGTGTTATTATTCACGTTCACTGAAACTCTGCCCACGAATTGATGCAAACTTCAAGAATATTGACCTTTATGAATGTCTGTCTTTTAATAGTTATCTCCATTTATTTCTGGAGCTCAGATTGATATGTATAAGTAAAATGTTTGACAATTTTGTCAATTTAAAAGAGTAGAATAATTCATTTATAGTTTGACGGTTTATTCTCTTGCACACTAAATGGTGTTCCAGAAATAGTCATAAAACGTCTCCAGCATTTCAGTAGACAATTAACAATGAGTTATTCTCTATTCTTAAAACTTTTGCTTTGTTATTTTATGCTGCACCGTCTCTCAGAACATCTAAATCATGAAATGAGGTGAATCCAAAACCTTTATTCATTCAAGTAGTGACTGATTTAGGAATATTCTTAAACACACAGTAATTCAGTGTCTAATAATATAAGGTTTTGAACTTGAGAAGGTTTTTGGGGGTGGACAAAGAGAGAGGATGATAAGTTATAGAGATCAACATGCATAAATATCTTGTCCAACAATTAGGAATGTACTTTAAAGAAGGCATAAGGATGACTGAGAGTTCTCAATGCAACAGAATTATAAACTGAGAAGGTAGTTTGAGAATGTAGTGGTTACACCAACTTCTTTGATCTGGTCTATTTATCACATATATTGACTGGCATTTAGGAACAATGGTACTATGTCAATTACTAATAAAAGTAGGTATTTATAAAAGAAATATTTTGATACTTCCAAAGAACATGAACTCAAGTCTTTTTTTTAAATTTATTTTATTTTATTTTACAATATAATTCAACTTTACATATCAGCCACGGATTCCCTTGTTCTCCCCCCCTCCCGCCCCGCTCCCCTTCCCCCGGCCCACCCCCCATTCCCATCTCCTCCAGGGCAAAGACTCCCCCGAGGATTGAGATCAACCTGGTGGACTCAGTCCAGGCAGGGCCAGTACCCTCCTCCCAGGCTGAGCCAAGCTTCTCTGCTAAGCTCCAGGTTTCAAACAGCCAATTCATGCACTGAGCACAGGACCTGGTCCCACTGCCTGGATGCCTCCCAGACAGATCAAGCCAATCAACTGTCTCACCTATTCAGAGGGCCTGATCCAGTTGGGGGTCCCTCAGCCATTGGTTCATAGTTCATGTGTTTCCATTCGTTTGGCTATTTGGATCAAAGACCTCAACATAAATCCAGCTACTCTGAACCTGCTAGAAGAGAAAGTAGGAAATACTCTTGAACGCATTGGCATTGGAGATCACTTCCTAAATATAACACCAGTAGCTCAGACACTGAGAGAAACAATCAATCAATGAGACCTCTTGAAACTGAGTAGCTTTTGTAGAGGATACGGTCAACAAGGCAAAGCGACAGCCCACTGCTGTGGGATGGTCTGTATGTCAAACATGTTGCTTATTGGTCAATGAATAAAACACTGATTGGCCAGTGGTCTGGCAGGAAGAAGTATAGGCGGGACAAGGAGGAGAGAATTCTGGGAAGTGGAAGGCTGAGGAAACACTGCCAGCTGCCACCATGACAAACAGCATGTGAAGATGCCGGTAAGCCACAAGCCATGTGGCAAGGTATAGATTTATAGAAAAGGATTAATTTAAGATATAAGGACAGTTAGCAAGAAGCCTGCCACGGCCATACAGTTTGTAAGCAATATAAGTCTCTGTGTTTACTTGCTTTGGTCTGAGCGGCTGTGGGACTGGCGGGTGAGAGAGATTTGTCCTGACTGTGGGCCCAGTAGGAAAACTCTAGCTACAGCCCACAGAATGGGAAAAGGTCTTCACCAACCCCACATCTGACAGAGGACTGATATACAGAATATATAAGGAACTCAAGAAATTAGACATCAAAATGCCCAACAGTCCAATTAAGAAATGGGCTATAGAACTAAACAGAGAATTCTCAACAGAGGAAACACAAATGGCTGAAAGACATATAAGGAATTGCTCAACATCTTTAATTATCAGGGAAATGCAAATCTAAACAACTCTGAGATACCACCTTATGCCAGTCAGAATGGCTAAGATCAAAAACACTGAAGACACCTTGTGCTGGAGAGGATGTGGAGCTAGGGGAACTCTCCTCCACTGCTGGTGGGAATGCAAGCTTGTACAACCACTTTGGAAATCAATATGGCGCTTTCTTAGAAAATTGGGAATCAATCTCCCCCAAGATCCAGCTATACCACACTTGGGCATATACCCAAGGAATGCTCAATCATACCACAAGGACACTTGCTCAGCTATGTTCATATCAGCATTATTTGTAATAGCCAGAACCTGGAAACAACCTAGATGCCCTTCAACCGAAGAATGGATAAATAAAATGTGGTACATATACACAATGGAATACTACTCAGCAGAGAAAAACAATGACATCATGAAGTTTGCAGGCAAATGGATGGATCTAGAAAAAATCATCCTGAGTGAGGTAACCCAGACTCAGAAAGACAAACATGGTATGTACCCCTCATAGGAGAATACTAGTTGTGGAATAAGAATGGCTGGACGGCCACTCACAACACCAGGGAGGCTACCTGGAAAACAGGACCCCAAGAAAGACTCGGGGATCACCCAATGATGGAGAAATGGATGAGATCTACATGAACAGTCTGGACATGAGTGGGGGTAATGAGGGGCGAGGAGCGAGGGAAACAGAACTTGGGGGAGCGGGAGATCCCAACTGGATCAAGAACAGAGAGGGAAAACAAGGAATGTTCATGGTAAATGAGAACTCAAGTCTCTGCTTCTCTTATCAAGTTTTTACATTTTCCTACAGTCATTTATTTTTATTAAATTAGGATTTTTTTTTCTAGTGGAAAATGTAGGCTTCAACATTAAAGACATTATGAGACAAATAATATTGTTAGTTTTTAGTGAAGCTACTACAGGAAAGAGAATCAGATAACAATGTTATTAGTAAACTGGCTGAGAAGGAGTCTGGTTATTTTTTCCAGCCTCAAGCTAACCATTCTATTGATATACCCAGTTGTAATCATCACACTAAAAAGCATGGTTTGAACTGCATATTCTTAGGAATGTGTCTGCTTAATGTTTTCTGCCAATCTGTTCAGTGAGATTAAATTGAATTCTATTTGAAAGTAGAGAAGAGAGAAGGAAGATTTTTTAACTGCTTTGTCTTAATAATACTTTATTTCAATATAAAAAATTAGTAGTATTTCATATGTGATGCATTTTTTAAATTGCACAATGATAATATAATAATTGTGAAAATAAAATCTGACTTCAAAATTATCTCTAAATGTTGGATCAATTAAATCTGAGTATATAATTTTATAATTTTTAATATATTAATAATTATTCACATGCAATACAATTTTAATTGGCATTTTCAAGAAATTGGTTAAGCTACTATTTATTAATAAGCATGATAATTAAAATATATCTTTTAATAATAAAATTTATATTATGAAAGTAAGTGATTCTGAGTGATAGCCTGAGATACCAGGCATTTAAAAATATTCTCTTCACATTTCATTGGTAAAGCAACAAGTGAACAATTACTAACCAAGCTTGGGTACATGTGGATTTCAGCGATCATGGGTTGCTGTAACCACTTTATGGGGACAAATGTCACTTTCAGCTTTTAGATGATTGTATAGAAGAATGTTTCTTCTTTAGAAAATAGTCCAATGATACCAGACTGATGAAGAAATAGTCTTCCTTGAATCTCACAAACACACGAAACCTTAAATGATCTTTTAAAATCCCTAATGTAAATTTTATATGTGCAGAAACATAGAGGGAAGAGGATTCATTGAAGGGTAATTTAACCAAGTCAAACAACAACAATACTAATAAAGTATTATTTCTTACCATGAGCAAAACTCGACTCCAAATGCATCAAGGACCTCATCCTGAGACCCTAGACTTGCAGTCTGTTCTCTTCTTGGATGGAATTAGAATACATAATATTCTCAAGGTCAGTAAACAACAAAAACACAGACACATACACAGATTAAAAAGCAAACAACCAAAACCCGATATATTTTCCTGAAAAAGTGAAATCTAGCCAGTAATGTATGTATACACACAGACAGACACACACAGACACACGAGACACACACACACACACACACACACACACACACACACGTATGCATGAGGGTACAGTATAATATTTAGAAGAAAAAACTAGAATTACATTTTTGACTTAACTAAATATTTATTAAAATAGTGAGAGTTCTGGCAGGCATTGGACTACTGGGACTAAATTATTGTGTGATAATGCTTACCTGAAAAGATTAATAAAAAGCTTTGTTATACTTCTATTGATTGAACTGTGGAAACAAATAATAGAAGAAAGAAAAGTCAAGATTAAAGACCACAAATAATACCTGCATCTCAAAGTATGTTCTATATTTATGTGGATATTTAATTATATTTTATGTTCTATTAATAGAAACATTAATTATATATATTTATATACATTTGATTTATATTTAAATTAAAATTAAGTATATCTATCTTTAATTTATAGGAATGATATAAAACGCAAGGTTTTTTTCCATGACCTCTAAAAAAACTTCCTATTTATGTTACTCAAACTGAGAATTATCTTATTTTGAATTAATTTGTGTATGTAAATATTTATGTCTCTATGAGCATAAAGATATGTGCATGTAAGTGTCCTTTCAATGTTTCCCATGGCTATCAACTAGAATCAACTTTTGAGGAATAATTCCTGCTGTTACACATAGCCTCACCCATGAAATTGTTTCATTGCTTCAAATATCTTCAATTTCTCCTTCTGACAAAAGCCAGGAAAAAAAATTAAGCTTTGTGCCTGCCCCTGTGATTATATTGTCCCAACCAAAATAGTTCTTTCTAGAAATACAGCATAACACAATCCTGTAACATAATATTTTGTAATACTTAAACGATTATGCTCACAACTCAAAACAAAAAACAAGGGCCATTTGCAACCATTTATACTACTGTGTGTGTAGCACAGAAATAAGATTATTTTTAAAGCATTCATCCCTGTTGAATTACATATGTTACTGTCTTAGTTACTTTTCTATTGTGGTGAAGATACTACAACCCAGGGAATTTACATCAGAAGGAGTTTATTGGGAATATACCATTTCAGAGAGTCTATCTGTGACATACATGCAAGTAATACGGCAGAAGGCCGACAGGTATTGCGCTGGAGCAGTAGCTGAGAGCTCACATCTTGAGACAACAAACAAGAGGCAGAAAGGACTAAATAGCAGTAGTGTGGAGTTTTGAAAGCTCAAACACTACCCCAAATTGCCTATCTCCTCCAACAAGGCCACACCTCCTAATCCTTCTCAACTGTTATAACATTTGGCAACCAAGCATTCAATAAATGAGCCACAGGAGGGACATTCTCATCCAAACCTCCACAGTAGGCTATAAGAATCTTGCTTTGAAGGGACTGGTTAGTTTTCTAGGTTTAAGGATTATTCTAGAGTTATTACACCTATGTATGAAGGAAACACATTTTTTTTATACTCTTCAAACAAGATATAGCTACATTTCCTGTAAGCTCCACAGTATTTCTGCCAATGTCACCACTCTATTGCAGGAAAAATATGATCTGTCATTCTCATAAATTGTCACCATGAACTTTTCTTTAAAAATGTTACGAAGTCGCCAATAGTCATTGTGGTAAGTGGTAAATGGATTTGTTTACTTTTGTCAATATAAATAATAATTTAAAAATCCTGACCATCATTAATCGAAAAATTTTGTGCCCAGGCCCAGTGAATACATCTACAAACACTCCACACCTAAATTTCAGGGAATATTTGAAAGAGAGGGCAGAAATATTGTAAGAGCCAGATGATCATGGACTTTGCTGTGAGATTTTTGTCTCCCAGTAATGCCAAAAGTTATACCAGTGAAGTCTCACTAGCATGACTACATAACATGAGCTGAAAAAAAGGAGGACTCCTTCCCCAAAAGAACCTCAAATATGCCAAATTTCATGGGGAAAAGACTCAAAGGCCTCAACACGGCAGAAAGAACTACAGACAATTAACTAAAACTATGAACAGGAGAGGTGGCCTTCCCAAAGGAAAGGTACACCAATTTTTGCTAAGTGGTCAGCACTGAATACCTACATACAAGTAACATGATGTGAACCCAAAAGATTATATTTAGGAATATATATGTTTATACAAATACAAATAATGTATGCAATAACAATCGGATAAAATATGGGACATGATTTTGAAGGACAGCTAGGAGGGGTATATAGGACAGTTTAGAGGGAGGAAAGAAAGGGAGAATTGTTATAATTAAAATAGTCTAAAATCTTATCTTGGAGAAATGAGCTTAGTAGTTAATACCAGTTACTGTTCTTACAGAGGACCCAGGCTTGGTTTCCAGAACCCATTTTAGTCAAGACAAACCTGCCTGTTACTCCAGTCCCAGAGGATAGATACCATGCTTCCTCACATTGCAGACACCTGCATACACCTGGAGCACATAAACTCACATGACCACACATATATAATATAACAAATTTAATAAAACACACAAATATTACCTTGATGTTGTTTCTTCTTCTCCTTCATTTCTCCATAAACTAATGAGGCACAAATATACTTGCTTAGATAAGATGGTGTTTCCAAGGATCTCTTTGACCTTAGGAGAATTTGCTACGTAATTAAAGAGTTCCCATTGCCAGTATGGACAATATAGTTTTCCTTTGAAAGAGAGTGAAGAAACTCCAAAAACTGTTCTCCTTAGCAACATCTAAGTGTACATATACTATACTAAGGTGGTCCTAGATGTTTTTATGAACATTTTGCTCAATTCTTTTCTTCTTCTGGTGGGCATACAATCTTAGGCCTTAGAAATAGCCCTTTTATAAATGTTCTATTCTTCTACACATTCATGGAACGGAATTACATATAATTCATCAAATACTCCAGAAAGGACTGAAAGTAACACTAATGGATAGGAAAACTGCAATCTCTGTTTCCACAAAATTTATGTGTCTATAGCTAATAAAACTATATGTTCGTACATGAATAGCAGAATAAATCAGTATGCCCAAAGATTAGGATTACTATTTTTTTCCAAGTAGAATTATGATATATTAACAGGATAAGTGAAAAATGTGATCAAATATAGTACACGGATTTTTTTCAATAAGAAAGAATATGATTATAATTTGAAGAGAATGGAAATAGTAGACAAATTAATTTCCCATAAGCTCTCATGATATTCTGTTTTCCAAACTGAGAATTATGGCATTGCATATGATGCCCAGAGATTACATGTATTATAAAGCACATAGGATAAGTCAGGCATATGTTAAACTTGAGCCCTGCATTGACACTGCCTAGATATGATTTTGGGGGGAAATATGGTCACAAGTGTGAATTTTATTCTCATTTAATATTTTCTTTTAATTTCCATTGCATCAATTTGAAAACTTCAACTATTTTTATGTTATATATTTCTGACATCTATAAACTCCATGAAGTCAGAGACTGATTGTGCTTTGTTTGCCAATAACTGTCCAAATCTTGTGAGGCTACAGCCAGTGATAATGGTGAAATCAATCCAGGCTGATGAAGAAACTGATGACAGATTGTGAAAATTTTTGATCTGGGGTATTGTGGTTAAAAACAAACCAAAAATATAAACTTCATGAAATCACTTAACAAAACATACATAGAGTAATTAGAACATAAAACATTGATGCAATATAAAACTTACTTCATACCCTAACCATAAAACACCTGTAAGTAATTGTTGGCAAATGCATCTCACATTTCCTCGTTGTTCATTCCCCACAGAGTTTTGTTGAACTAGAGGGATTTTTCTTACTGGTGTTAACTATGAACACCATGTTCTTACATCACCTAGATTAAATACATTTGGAAGGCTGGTATAAACTAAAATGATAATGTCTTGACAATTTTACTTTATACTATTTTAAAATTGTTCAGGAGTTACTGATGAGAGGTCAAAATTGCTAAGATCTCTACTTCAAACGAGGGCACCTTATCCTTTCAAGATGCTTTTTATAGACTTTTCTGATGACTTAGATTCACATTTCTTTTACATGTCCTATAGGACATCCTGATGATAATTACAATTCAGCTTCAAATTAAAGGACAATTTTGATCAAAGTAATTATATTTGGATCACAGTCCTATGACAAAGCAGTTCAAAGGATAATTTCCTACTAAGTGTGTGGCAGAGGTTCACAAAAATAATTAAAGGATGGTCAGACCCTTTGTCTAAGCATGAAAAACCTCTATGCAATTATAATCATTGGCATTATATACTTTAAAAAATAAACATATATGCTTTATAAGTTGTACATCTAAGCACATGTGTTTTTTTATATTTTGAATCGCAAAATCATGCTCTCTCTGATTCTGTTCATACTTGTCTTTGTGTTCTTAATACACTTGTATCACATTTCAGCACTTGTAGTGGGTAGCCACTCCAGCTTTGGTCTGGAAGTTCCAACCCCCATTGAGGCTTCCGTAACTATCACGCCTACAAGGCGGGGCCAAGGGAGGGCCTGAAGACCTGAGACCGGGATGCGCGTTCTCTTGGCCCCGCCAATAAGCACTTCTGAAGCAATTGTAAAAGTTCAGTATTATAGGAATAAAAGCACTTATATTGACCAAAAGACAATTATACTACTAATATATAAAATCTTTGTTTCAAAATTCAATGCTCTATCTTTCACTGACCAAAATCAGTTTATGTAATTAATTCTATGTTCTGAAAAACAAACAGATGCTTATATCTATTACAGGTAAAATTCCAATAGATTGATACTTAAATGCAATTCAGTGAATGGAAAACTTACTCATTTGTGGTCATCCTTTGATTATGATTTACCTTTGTGTCAAAAATCCATTAATTCTAATTCTCTTCTGCTCAGAGGAGTCAGTTAAAAAATAAATTTAAAAACAATAATGACTAGATGACAAGGGAAATGGAAGATTTATTATCTTTATAAAATATTGAAGGATTCATTCTCATTTCTAATTACGTTTATCATTTCTCCACCTACGTAATTTACCATAAAGGATTTGCTAACATTTCTTCATATTTTTGTTGAAGTGCTCAATTTCATTGCCATCATTTCAATATGTAAAAGAATTCAGTTATTTGGGGAGTAAAAAAAAATCTCTCTTTTCTACTATTTTATTTTTGAGCAAAAAAGCACTGTGTTTGTACAAATGATTGTGTAAAGAGAAAGCCATAACTTCATTTAGAATATTTGATAGTCATAACACTAAAGCTATGAATAATAATTTATTGTTTTGCCTATAAGCATTTCAAATTGGTATCTAATACACTTCTTCCTAGATAATGACCTTATGTAAGATGAAATGGAATTAAGCAATGGATATATGTATTAGGTGACCAAGAGGGACGACATCTAATAAGGAGCCCTATTAAACTGCAGAAAATTATCACTCTGGGGAAGCAACACAAAATTACTGCTGACATCATGTAAAACTGGACCAGAAAAAAAGGCAGCAGGAGGAACTACTAAACTACTGAAGCAGCAAGAAAAAGAAGAAGGTGATATAATGATCACAGGGCTTCACTTTTACAATAAGCAACTTAACCTATAGTTCACAGATTTTTTTTCTCGATGCATAAATGCATTTTGTTGCATTAAACATGGCCATTCACACTTTGGAGGAAGCTATTCTTACATTTAGAAAAATTTATATAGTCAAATGCAATTAAAGTTCATTAAAATAAGATTTTTATTTTATTTTTAAAATTAAAATTAATTTTAACTGATAAAGTATTTTAAATGTACACATTTGATTAATATATTACATTTTATACATCAATATATTTTATAAAGTTTTAATTAAGAAAATAGACACATTGCACACTTTTTTTTATTTGCCAAGAGTACTTTTAAAATATTTTTCTAACTATTAAGAGGAGAGCAGAAGGGAGGTGGGGGAGGAAAAGGAGTGAGAGGGAGGTGGTGGTCTGGATGTAAAATAAATCAATAAATAAAATTTAAAAATTCTTTAAAAAATAAAATAATGAAGTTCATTATTGTTATGTGTAGTCATATATATATATATATATATATATATATATATATATATACAGTTTTTAAGTGAAATACAAAGAAATTTAAATGGATCATTGAAGAAAATAGAGAGAAAATAAAAGATCCTAAAGTCAAATGAAAATTACAGCACACTTTATCAGAAGTTCTGGCATGCTGAGAAGGAAGAAAAATATTATAAATATCAGTGTTCATATTAGAACATCAGAAAAATATCAAACAAATAACCTAAGAAAGTACTTCAAGGTGTTAAAAAATACAAATTAGAAAAACTCAAAAGTAGTAGAATGAAAGAAAACATAAGATTAAGGAAGAAATTAAAGAAATGGAGCCTGAAAAAAACTAATACATAAAAATCAATCCAACAAAAATCTACCTCACTTATCATTGAAAAGATAAGAAAACTGACCAAGGAAACTAACCAAAATAAATAGAACACCCACATTAATGAAATTAAGGACAAAGAGGTAAATATCATAAGTGTCACCAATAATAATTATTAGGGAATATAATTAAATCTCATAATATAAAACTGAAAGAACTGGAAATGGAAAATTCCCAAGCAACTATGAGCTACCAACATTAATTGAAGAGGGTATGAACAACATGCCCATATTGGTAACAAGTGACAAGATTATAGTGGAGGTTAACATCTCTCAACACGAAAAGCCCAGGAATGCTCAGAATCACTGACAGATTCTAGCAGACCTTTAAGGAAGAACTAGCAGCAATATTTCTTCTGTGGTTAACATTGCTTGTCAACTTCACAGGATATACAATCATCTAACAGAGAAGCCTCATGGAACATCTGTAAGAAATGCTTTAGTTTAGGATAGCCTCTGGGCATGCTTCTGAGAGATTGCCTAAAGCTTCTGCTTTGGGACTTCACCATCATAAAGAATTGTATTTTTTATTTATGACACTAAATAATCTTTTCTCACTTAAATTGAGTTTGTCTGGGTGTTTTATAACAGCAGCAAGAAAACTAACTGATCCATTTCTCAACTGTTCCAAAAAATTAAAGGGAAGAAACCATAACTAGCCTGTTCTACAAAGCCATAATTACACACATAACAAACAAGAATAGAGCAAAGCAAGGAATCTGTAAACTAACTTCCCTGAAGTTCAGAAATACACAATGTTTAAATAGAAGATACTATCTTGCAGCAGAAGTTCTGCTCCTTTGGCAGGGAGCTATAACCATGAAATCTTAAGCACATGGTACCCTTCAAAATGATAGTACCATTTGGCATTCCAGTGTAGGTGGAGAAAATCTCACAAGACCCTATTACATGAAGAGCCACAGGCCGTTAATGGCTTCTAAGAGAAGGGGTCATGGTCTGAAATATTCTTCTTTCAGGATAAGACTCCTGAAAGACTCACTTCTTACCCATCTAAACTAAAGTTCTAATTCAGTTTTTTTAAAAAAAAATCAGTTCTCTGAATTTTGAAATCTATTCACTTTTAAAGTGTTCCCAATGCGTAGAACAAACTGTTTTCCTTAAAATAAAATTCTAACCAGGTCTCTATAGAAGTCAGAATCATGAAATTCAGCTGAAATTCTAAGTGAGATTAAAGCTAATCTTCATTCTGAGTATAGTTATTAAAATGAAATGTTTTTGTTTATGATTCGTGTAATATTATACAAGTATTATTTGTAATATAATTTTCAAAATCAGAAAGCAGAATTATTGATTTATCATAGGAATTCTTATAACAATTGATATTACAGTAACAGATTCAGTAGGTTAATTATTTCAGCTTTTATGATAAAATTAGAACCACATATTGACTATTTTTCAGTTGAAAATGTCAAATAATTCAACCACTTATATTCATGAACAGTAAATCAACCACTGAAAATAATATATGTTAAAACTATGACTAAATGCTTAAGCTAATATGTTAAATGCTTCATTTATACTGTTGAATTATTTTTATTTTTACATTGAGACTTTATAGTTTTGAAATTTTTGACTTGCAGTCAGTACTATATAAATATATACACATTTCAATAATAAAATAAGGTTAAGTTTTTATCTTAGATTTAATGGTGAAAAATACATTTTAACAAATCTGCCACAATGATAACAGTGACTTATACCCTCCAGCCATCAGGTAGAATAACCAATGATCTTTTAAAGACATAGAATCCTAATTGCTACATTTCAGAAATCTGAATAGGGCTGATCTGCTGAAGATGATAGTAATACTATACAATTCTATCACGTATTCAGTCTTTCGATACTTGTACACCGGTGCATAAAATCTTTATCAACTCTACATAGATGTTATCATTAATTTCAATTTTTGCAGTAGATGAAATAATTATGAACTCAAAAAAATTACTCCCAGTTACATGGGCCAGTAATGTCCAAGATGAAATTTAAGTGCAGATGATTTGTCTGCAGAGGCCATGCCTAATTTCTCCATATTCAAAAGGAAATTATAAGCCCAATTATAAGATTTATTGATGAGTCAAGATTTTTCAGGATTGTAGCTACACCATATTGGGAAGGGGAGTAAATTATTACAGGAATTGTCTCACGTGATTTCAGAGATCAAGAGATTGGGCTAGAGAGACAGTTCAGTAAGGAACACTTATTTTTCTTGCAGAGAACCTGGGTTTGCTTTTCAGTAGCCACACGATAGCTCACAACATCCTGTAACTCTTTTTCCAGTAAATCCAGTGTCCTGTTCTGGTTTTCATGGGCTCCTTCACATTTGTGGTGTACATACATACACTCAGACACACACACATACACACACACGTACACACACATATACATATAGTTATATAACATAAATATTTTTAAAAGAAATTTTA
Source organism: Peromyscus melanophrys (assembly GCA_902168415.1). Taxonomy (NCBI): domain Eukaryota; kingdom Metazoa; phylum Chordata; class Mammalia; order Rodentia; family Cricetidae; genus Peromyscus; species Peromyscus melanophrys. The sequence goes on along the minus strand of CABHPR010147947.1, from coordinate 19,100 downwards.
CCACCAACTTTCCAGAAGATGAGCAGCAACAACAAGAAGAAGAATATTAATGATAAAATTCAGTCAAACAGATAGGAGAAGGTCATGTAAATGTTCAAATGTCCAAGAACCCTGAGCTCTTTTGACTGATTATAGAGGAAAATATAAAAGAGAAATCCTCACTTTCCCCATTTGTTCTGTTTGTATCATGTCTTCACGGAATTGAATGGTGTCCCCCATATTAATGAAAACAAATGGTTTCTCATTTTACCGTTTTAACTTTGAATCTCTTCTGGAAATATCCATACAGATAAATGTACAAATAATGATTTACTGGCTATCTAATCATTCTTAATCCCAGATGATTTGAAACATAAATTAACTGTCAAAAATTCCTTTACTTAGAAGAAGTTTAAATGTTCACTAAAACCCAGGTTTCTAAATGCTGGGCACCTAGTATTATGACAATAGTACCAAATAGGACCTATTTATCATGCCCTCAGTCTGATCCAATCCCATCCACATGGTTATACTGACTTTTGAACCTGCCTCAGGCAAAGGGATAACAAAGATAGGAAGAGAGAGAACAGTCAACATCTCTCTTTTGGAACAATAGGCACACCTTCGCTTTAGAGCACATTGCAAATCCCTTTGTGTTCACTATCTTTCCTTCTTTCATCCTCTTATTCTTACCACATAATAAAATAAAATCTACCTTTATAATGACTTTTGTATGGGACAGGATGAACTGTACAGAACATTACATCACAGATCTATAGAACTTCCTACCTCTTTATTATCATTCTGCTTAACTGAAAACTATCTAGAAACAATTCTGAACATCCCCCATCTCCAGTGCCTTTTTAGTCTCTCTGTTTCCATTGGCAACCATTGACCCTGAAACTTCTCAGGCCCTTAAGGAAGCAGCTATTGTAATGGTTTTTCGAACATCTTAGAACAGTGATAAAATGTGAAAAGTAACCAACTTAGATGACATTAACCACTCCTTTGTATTCTTTTTAAGTCTTTTTTTTTGCAATAATGAACAATTAGAATTTCCTTTCAGCTCTTAAATTTTTGTCTTTGATTTGCCATACACTTATTTTATAACCAATGTTACATGTATCTCAACTTGATTCTGTTTTAATAGTCCCCACTTTCCAAATTGCCTAAATTTCTCTATTTTTTAACTTCAGATCTGTGTTTATTGTTTTTGAATATTATACCTTTAAAATAGAAGTGATATGTAGTAAAATAAATCACTTGTTTAATTATTATATTAAATATTTAAGCTTATATATAATTTTATATTTTAAATTTTATATTATATTAATTTAATATGTATTTAATTTATATTTCTTATAAATTTATATTTATATTATTTGCTATTATATTAAGCTAAGGTTGTATGAAAAGGCTTTATGAAGATTTCAAAAATATGTAGAACTCATTCTTCTTATCAAATACATGTTGTTACATTTTGGTTTTCCCTTTTTCATGAGAATATCACTGGAATAGTCTGAGTACTAGCATGCAAGTATTTTTCCTTGTCTATCACCTCAACATGTAGGTCTAAACCATCAAAAATTGTCAGTTGGGGGGAAAGAATGGGAAGAGAAGAGGGAGGGGAAACTGCAGTCAGGATGTCAAATAAATGAATAAATTCAACTAAAAAAAAAGAAGTAGACCTTGTAACTACTAAATTGTTATTGAAATTAGATATGCATGTTGCATTATGAAAATATTTACTCTCAATAGTTACAAGGAGTTCTTGTTTGAAAATATTTAAGCAACAGGAATGTGAGACAGAAGAATTCTTGCTAATAGATGATTATTGACTGCAATACTAAGTCCAAATAGCTACATAATTATTTTATGCAATTTGTTGAATTAGATATTGTCTTTCTCATATTATTATATTCTTTATCACTATTATATTCCCAATATTTTAGCGTTTGTAGAGTATATATTAATGATTGTTTTGAACCTCATATTGATTCACTGTTTTTATGAGTACAAATAAATGTATTATACATTTTTTTAAAAAAATTCTCATTTATTTGCCTCTCACAAACAATTTTACTCTTCAAAATATCCTAGCTTAACCATATGATTACTAGACCTTCCAGCTCTAAAACCCATTTCTTTGTTCTGCATATCTCCTTCATTAAGAGGAAATGGAAAAGTATAGAGAGAAATGGGGGGACAATCATTTAAACTTTTAGTTAGAACTGGGAAGAGAAATTCTCCACTGGTGTCTGCCTTGATCTTCTGAGTCTCTCCCTGGATGCACATGAGCAAATATCTATTCAACCTAAGTTGAATACAAACAACAAGCCAAAGAAATTTTTCTCAAACTCAGTTTAGTAAACAAAGGATTTTATTGGGATTGCTTATTTGAGCATGAGTGAGGAGTTGTTTTCATGAGTAAAGGTGTCTTGAAGTTAGCCACACCAGTAGAAACCCCACTCCAGCCTGGGTGACAACTTATAGAAGCTGAGTCTCCTGTGCTCCCTGCCCATGTGGCAAGTGGCTGCTCTCTGGAATATTCTTCTTTTCCACAGGAGTTGTTTGCTGCTTATATCACCATAGGGAAGGACATTTTTCAGATATAAAGCACCAGATTATTAGCCTACTAATTACATTTACCCAATCTTTCTCTCAGTGGAATACAGACACATATTTCAAAACTGCAAGTTGAATATGAAGCTTCTGAGCCTTCTCATTCAACATGGTGTTCAGTATAACTAATCATAAATATCTAATTCTCATCCTTTGTTCTGAAGATGCTTTTTTTTACTAGCTTCCATATGGTCTCAGCAAATGGCGTTTTCTCTGCTTGAACCTGACCTGCTTCCAGTTTCCTTTGCTCCTTCTGCCCAGTTAACCTGGATTATAGTCTCCATCAATATTTATCTTGACCTTCTGTGTTGCTCAGTCGAAGTCTTCCTAAAGCTACACAAGTTAATGGTATTAAGGAACTGTGTATTTCCCCCTCACACTGTCAATATGAAGCTATAATAAAATAGCCCTTAATGATCTTTCCCACTGAAGTCCAGAACCATTAAAATAAAAAAAAAATATATCATTTCAATGTTGGGCTCCCATAGTTCCACATAGGATCAAGAACAATTTACAGTAAATGACAATTACAGAATATCAATATATTGATTGGAGGAGGATAAAAAGTAAATAATAAATAATATAGTATTTTTAATAAAATAAAAATTTAAAAAAATAATAATAAAAATAGTGACTATGCTGTTGATGCCTTCCACACCTTACAGCACCATCTGTAGTTCACTACTTTGCTTTTATTTTCCTTTCTCTGTATAGGACATGTTGTCAGAGGTAAATGGTTAATTTCTGTAAAAATAATCCCAATTTATTGAAACATGAAGGATACGGATGTCTAAAAATGCATTAAAATATGAAAAGAGTTCCTACATGCCTATAAAGTGTCTTAATGTCCATGAATTAAAAACCAAAGTTTTGTATTTATAGTGTTTTCTTGTGTAATTCTATTTTCAAATTCTAGCTATATGAATCAAAAATAAAGGAAGCCAATCAGAAAGGAATCCATCTTTACATGGTAGTAACTGTTAAAAAGCTTCATTGCTGATCTAAGCTAATTGACTGAAAGAATATAGTATGTATATTGACTGATTGATGATGATTGTGTGTGTGTGATATAGCACATATATGTGTGCATATGTAGAGGGCAAGGGTGAACACCCAGTACTTTCCTCTGTTGATGTAAACTTCATTTTTTGAGAGATAGTCTCTCAGTATCCCAAGACATTGTCATTTTATCTAGACAGGATGACCAGTTTGTCCTAAGTATCTCCCTGCCTCAAATTGCACATCACTGGGAGGAAGGATTCATGCTGCCATACCAGGCTTTTACTTGGGTTCTGGGGATCTGAACACATGCCCTCATGGTTTTGTGGTGAGCAGTTTACTACCTGAGTGATTTCTCCAGCCATGCATCACTATTTAATAAAGCATTCAACTTGAGATTTATTGGTGTGTTTCACTTGACAATGTACTAAGTGCACATGGAAAAAAAAAACCTATCTATATATACTCACAAAAAATTATGTAAACCAAGTTTTGATCATGGTAATGCAGTATAAGAGTAAGGGGAAAAAGAATAAGGTTTACAGGGCATATATAATTTGTTGTAATACTCAGAACTTCATAGGATTTGTGTCCAGTGAGATGGTTCAGTGATTAATGGCAGTTGCCTCCATGCCTGATGACCAGAGGTCAAGTTCCAGAACCTGAATTGTGGAAGGAGAGGACTGACTCCCATAAGTTATCCTCTAGCATCCACACACTCCTTGTCACACATGTGTAATCACAGACACTCATATACATATATATGTAAGTAAATAAATTGTAATAAAATAAATTATAGCGGTATTTAATAGAAAAAGAATGCATAACAGAAACACTGAGCAAAGTGCTGAGGAAGAAGCTTGGAATAACTATGGTGAAAATAGTATACTTGAATTTGGTATTATTTGAAGCACTATAAAGGTAATCTGAACAAAATAACTTTGGGAGGGTACAGTAAAGCTGAAAGCAAAATATTTTGTTTTTTATATATAGCATAATAATATAAGAACATGAGAATACATTATAATTATTAATTTTCATTATAAACTTGATATGATTTAGAATCAACTTGGAGACATAGGCATATCCCTTTGTGTTTTTGTGAAGATGTTTTCAGGGTTGTATTTTTAGCTGAGAGATGGGAATACCCATGCAAAATGTGGGTATCACCATGCAAGGAGCCAGACCCTCTGGCACAATGCAAAAAGAAAGTGAGTAAACCAGATAAGCATAAGCATCCTTTTTTCCTCTTCCTTGGTTAGTCACATAGTGAATATTTGTCTTCCACTCATGTCCCCATTACTATTATATGCTCAGGCTGGGGGCTAAGTGATATAGACTGAATACTCAGAAGCCATTAGCCAAATTGAATTCTTCTTCACTTAAACTGTGTCATGATATTGTGACAAAATGAGCAAATTAATTAAAAGACATCAAAACCTATGGGCTATCTGGTTTGGGGAAATATCACTTCCATGCAATTACCCTATAGCTACTTCTGTGATTCCATTTCCTCATTGCAGCAAAAAGCATAAAAACTATTTTATGATTTTAACATAAGGTATAAAACAAAATCCCAAGGTTCAAGAAAATAGTAAGGTAAAATTAGGTAATATCCTGTATAAATATATTAATTCTATAAGGAGTTGGTGAATAAGCAAGTCTTAGTAATATCAAAGCTATGATTCTAAAAGTTAACCCAATTTTGCCTCAGTTTTGACTTACACTGCTCAAGTGCAGGCCACATCAGTCAGAAGAACAAAGAACCTCTGCTACGTGAAAGGCCAAACTAATGCCAGATGGCCAGTTCTCAACCTAGGTAGAGACTCCATTCTAGATCAGAGGTCATGTCAGCCACCAGAAATACAAATCGCAAGGACTAGAAGACCAAAGAGGAAGCAGAAGTTAAGAAACAAAACATTCATCCAACAAAGACAAACTTAGAAATCAGGACCTAGAACTATAATCATTCCAACCCCAGCTGCCTAAACAATAGTATAAGAATGTAATGAAGGACAATATGATATTACCACAGCCTAACTATCCAAGGCAGCAACACCTGAATATTCAATGCAGTAGAAGCACAAGAAAACGACCTTTAAAACAACTTTATGAACAGGAAATAAGTCTCCCTTAAAGAAACTGAGGAAGGGCTGGAGAGTTGGCTCAGAGGTTAAGAGCACTGGCTCCTTTTCCAGAGAACCTGAGTTCAATTTCCAGAAACCACATGGTGGCTCAAAAACACCTATAACATGATATGGTGCCCTCTTCTGGTCTTCAGGGATACATGCAGGCAGAACACTGTATACATAATAAGTAAATAAATCTTTAAAAAAAATTGAGAAAAAGGAAAAAAGTGACGGAAATCAATAAATAATTCCTTAAAGATCGCCAAGAAATCAAAGAAAACTAACCAAACAGGTGAAGGAAACTATTCAAGACCTAAAAATCAAAATAGAAGTAATAAAGAAAACACAAACTGAGGGAATTCTGGAAATGAAAAATCTGCGTAAGTGAACAGGAGCTACAGACACAAGCATCACGAACAACATAATACAAGAGATGGAAGAGCCAATCTCATGTATTAAAGATATGGTAGAAGAAATAGATTTATCAGTCAAAGAAAATGTTAAATTCAAAACACTCCTAACACAGAACATTCAGGAAAACTGGGACACTATAAAAAGACCAATCCTAGGAATGATAGAAATAGATGGAGAAGAATCACAGCTCAAAAACCCAGAAAATATATTTTAACAAAATCATAGAGAAAATTTGCCTTAATAAAGACATGTCTATAAAGGTTCAAGAAGCTTATAGAACACCAAATAGATTGGATTAGAAAAGGAAGTCCTTCTAACACATAATAATCAAAACACTAAACATACATAACAGAGAAAGAATATTAAAAGGTGTTAGGGGAAAGGCCAAGTAAGATATAAATGCAAACCTATTGAAATTAAAATTACACCTCATTTCTCAATTGAGACTCTAGAAGCCAGAAGGGCTGGGAAAATGTCTTGCAGACTCTAGGAAACTGCAGAATAGATGGAGGAGAATCCCAGCTCAAAAAACCTAGAAAATATATTTAACAAAATCATAGAGAAAATGAGCTGAGAAAGAAATTATTGAAACAACACACTTCACAATAGCCACAATTAATATAAAATATCTTGATGTAACTCTAACCAAGCAAGGGAAATATCTGCATAATAAAAACTCCACATCTTTGTAGAAGAAAATATTAGAAGATGGAAAGATCTTCCATGCTGATAGATTGGTTGGATTAACACAGTAAAAATGGTCATCATACCCAAAGCAATCTACAGATTCAATGCAAACTCATCAAAATTCCAACACAGTTCTTTACAGACCATGGGAGAACAATATTCAACTTCATGTGGAAAAACAAAAAACTCACAATAGCTAAAATAATCCTATATGATAAATGAACTTCCAGATACATCACTATCCCTGATTTCAAGCTGTACTACAGAGCTATAGTAATAAGAAACACATGCTATTGGCATAAAAACAGACATGTTGATCAACAGAATTAAATCAAAGACAGACATAAATCCACACACCTATGGACACTTGATATTTTATAAATAGCCAAAAATATACAATGGAAAGATGAAAGCATCTTTAAGAAATGGTGCTGGTTAAACTGGATATCAGAATGTAGAAGAATACAAAAAATCGAGATATGTCACCCTGTACAAAACTCAATTCCAAGTACATCAAAGACATCACATAACCAGATAGACTGTACCTGATAGAAGGGAAAGTATAGCATAGTCTCGAATGCATTGGCACCGTAGGCAATTTCTACACTAATAACACGGACACTAAGATCAATCATGTGAGCTCATGAAACTGAAAAGCTCCTGTTTTTGTAAGACAAAAAGGCAGCCCACACAATGGGAAAAGATTTTTACTAACTCCACATCTGAAAGAGGGCTCATTTCCAAAATATATAAATAACTTAAGAAACTAAAATGGGGTACAAATCTAAACACAGAATTCTCAATAGAGGAAACCCAAATGACTGATAAACACTTGAAATGTACAACACCAAAATACATCAGGGAAATGCAAATCAAAACCACTTTGATATTCCATCTTACACCTATCAGAACAACTAAGATCAAAAACACAAGTGGCAGCTTATGCTGGCAAGGATGTGGAGGATGGTGAACATATTTCCATAGAGGTAGAAGTACAAATGTACAGCCATTTTGGAAATCAATATGGCAGTTTCTCAGAAAATTTGGAATTAATCCACCCCAAGTCACAGCTATACCACTCTTCAGCATATACCCAAAGGATGCTTCATCCTATCACAAGGACATTTGCTCAACTGTGTTCATAGCAGCTTTATTCATAATAGCTAGAAACTTGGAGCAAGTTAGATGTCCCTCAATAGAAGAATAGATAAAGAAATTGTGGCACATTTACACAATGGAGAATTATTCAGCTGTTCAAAACAATGACATCATCGAATTTGCAGCCAAATGTATGGAACATGAAAAAAGGCATCCTGAGTGAGTTAACCCAGTGTAGCTAGAGTTTTTTCTGGCTTGCCCACAGTCAGGACAAATCTCTGTCACTAGCCATTCCCACAGCCGCTCAGACCCAACCAAGTAAACACAGAGACTTATATTGCTTACAAACTGTATGGCCGTGGCAGGCTTCTTGCTAACTGTTCTTATAGCTTAAATTAATCCATTTCCATAAATCTATACCTTGCCATCTGGCTCATGGCTTACCTGCGTCTTCACATGCTGCTTGTCATGGCGGCAGCTGGCAGTGTCTCCCTGCCTCAGCCTTCCACTTCCCAGAATTCTCTTCTCTGCTAGTCCCACCTATACTTCTTGCCTGGCCACTGGCCAATCAGTGTTTTATTTATTGACCAATCAGAGCAATTTGACATACAGACCATCCCACAGCAACCCAGACCCAGAAAGATAAACATAGCATGTACTCATTTATAAGTGGATATTAGCTTTAAAAGAAAAGACAATCATTTTATAATCCACAGATCCAGAGAGGCTAAGCAACAAGGAGGGCTCAAAGGGGGATTCAATGATCTTCCTGGGAGGGGGACATGGAATAGATTTTGTGGGTGGACCATGGGCAGATATGTTTTGGAACAAGAGATAACAAGTTAAAGGGAGTAAACATTGAAATAAATGACTGAAATTAGGGGCTTTTCAGGGACAAGGTGGAAACCTAGTGTAAGGGAAAGTCTATGGAATCTATGAGAATAACCCTAAAAGACTCCTAGTAATGAGGGACTTGGAGCCTGAATCAGCCATCTTCTATACCCAGGCAAGGCCTCAAGTGGAGAAATTGGGATACCAGCCCAGCCACAAAACTTTCAGTCTACAGCTTGTCCTGACTGTAGAGTTTTCTGAGACTAGAGCCTAGCAGATTCCTCAGCAAAAAGACCAGAGAGACTTCATCCAACAATTGATGGGAACAGATGCAGAGTCCCATAGCCAAACATTAGGCAGCACTCTTGGAGTCCTGTGGAGGAGGTGAAGGAAAGATCTGAGGAGCCAGAAGGGTCAGAGATAGCACGAGAACACAGCCCACAATGTTGGCTTAATATTATTTAAAGGTGTGTTACTTTTGTTTTTGTTGCATTTGTTTAACTATGTAAAACTGCATTACTGTGCCTGTCTAAAAGACCTGACAGTCTAATAAAGAACTGAACAGCCAATAGCAAGGCAGGAGAAAGGATGGGCAGGGCTGGCAGGCAGCGAGGAGAAATTGAAGGAGAAATCTGGAAGGAAGAAGAAAGAAGTAGCCAGAAAAGGAGGAGTACTCCAGGGATCACCCACCCATCTATACAGCAAGCCACGGAATCAGAGTAAGATTTACAGAAGTAAGAGAACAGGAAAGGCCCAGAGGCAAAAGTTAGGCAGGATAATTTAAAGTTAAGGAAAGGTGGCAAGTAACAAGCCAAACTAAGGCTCTGCATTATAATTAAGTATAAGCCTCCATGTGTGATTTCTTTTTTCATTTCATTTGATTTATTGATATTAGGCCTCTAAAAACAAACAACACGAGAGAATCAATTGTTCAAGACATATGGGCTCACAGAGATTAGAGAGCCTGTAGGGGTCTGGCCTAGGACTTCTGCACAGATCTTATGGCTGAGTAGCTTGGTGTTCTTGTGGGATTCCTCCTACAGTGGGAACAGGGGCATTCGTTGACTCTTTTGCCTACTTATGGGACCCTTTTCCTCCTACTGGGTTGCCTCATCAAGCCTTGATTTGACAGTATGTGTCTGGTCTTATAGTACCATATCATGCCATGTTTGGTTGATGTCCCTGGGAGGCCTGCTCTTTTCTGATGGGAGATGGAAAGTGGATCTGAGGGAGAGGCAAGGTGGGAGGAAGAGAATGGGGGAAGGGGAATCAGGGGACACTGTGCTCGGGATGTAATGTGTGAGAGAAAATAAAAATATGTGGAAGAAAAACCCTCCAGTTTTAAATAAATCAATGACTAAAACTTGAGAAGAAACCAAAGAAAGACCAACAGCGATTTTCATTGACTGATTCTAGACAGCAATGTACTATATAATAGTACTAAAAGAAATGTATTGTGAGAAACATTACAAGATGCCACACTGTGGCAAAAACAAGACAAAACAAAACCTTGGAATTTTGAGTTGGGCTTCTGACCACTGTGGCATCTGATTTACTTGTGATTTCGCTTCATTTTGAATATGTACAGTTTCCTAGAAGGTCTTTAGCATATGAATAAACATGATTCTCTGTCATCAAAATACAATTGAGTCTGCCAGTATTTCTGCTGCATAGTTCCATCTGGACTAAATGACTCAACTTCATAGCTTATTTTGCCCTAGTTCTTGAATTTTTGTGAGACATAATGTTTGGAACACACTAGTATATTCAAAAATGGAATACCCCATTTTTTAGTCTTTTCATTTTAACTGGGGTGAGATGAAATCTTAAAGTAGTTTTAATTTGCATTTCTCTGATGACTAATGATGCTGAACTTATGAAAAAAATGTTTCTTAGCCATTTGTATTTCATCCTTTGAGGAGTCTCTGTTTAGTTCTATTACTTTTCTGAATTGACATGGTATGATGACTTGTTATTATGGAACATTGCATCTTTCAGTCCTCTTTTGAGAAACTACTATTTGTAGTAGATGGTAGCCCACAACTGGTCAAATTGCAGATAATAAGTCACTTGCAGATGCTCAGCCCTGCATGGAAAATACATAGTAAACACTTTCCTCCTAAGGATTGGGGATCATTGCAGCAGAGAAGTAGAAAGACTAAAATCCAGAGGAGGTGGGTGACTCCAATGAAACAGTGTCTTCTGGACACAGCAGGGCAGCAGCACATAGGAACTCACAGTGTGGGATGTTCTGTATGGCAAATGTGTTCCTCTGATTGGTCAATAAATAAAACACTGATTGGCCAGTGGCTAGACAGGAAGTATAGGCGGGACTAACAGAGAGGAGAAAAGAAGGCAGAAGGAGTCACTGCCAGCCACCACCAGGACAAGCAGCATGTAAAGATGCCGATAAGCCACGAGCCACGTGGCAAGGTATAGATTTATAGAAATGGATTAATTTAAGATATAAGGACAGTTAGCAAGAAGCCTGCCACAGCCATACAGTTTATAAGCAATGTAAGTCTCTGTGTTTACTTGGTTGGGTCTGAGCAGCTGTGGGTCTAGCAGGTGAGAGAGATTTGTCCTGACTGTGGGCCAGGCAGGAAAACTCTAGCTATAGGCAACAGCATGCACAAAAACTGAAAGTTCAAAACAGACCAAATCCAAGCAGGAATTTTGACATAAATTCAAATTTATGGAAGTTTGACATAAAATCCCACACATGGTTGTGAAGCTACTGGCAATTGTTTGCCTCTGGGAGTGGGAACAGAGTTTTCTCTAAGAGCATAACCCTTGGTAATTAGATCATTCCCCAGTGCAAGACCACACATTGAAGAATATATGGTCTGCATAACTGGTCTTGATGGAGAAGGAAGAAAGGATGCAAAGCTGGTACAGGAAAGTGAGGGGATCTGGGAAGAGTTGGGGATGAACATGAATATACTCAAAACTAGTTGTACAAAACTCTAAAAGAAATAATGACAAATGCCTAGAAAAAGAATGGCTTATTCACAATGCCACCAATATGTGTGGCTTATCCTTCTCACATTCAGTTGAGTCTTCAAGACACTGCTATGGTGATATTTTCTTTTGTACTAAAATGTTATTTGTATGTTAATAAATAAAGTTGCCTAGGGGTCAGGGTTATTAGCAAGCCATAGGAAAGCAGGGCGGTGGTGGTGTACGCTTGTAATCACAGCACTTGGTAGGCAGAGCTAGGTAAGTCTCTGTGTGTTCAGGGATACAGTCAGCATTGGATACACATGCCTTTAATCTCAATACCAACCATAGAACACCTGGAGGTCTATACAAACAGGCCGTGATGAGGCAGTCCTGTGGTTGGGTTTACAACCAATGAGAAGGCAGAACAGAGACTATATAAAGACTTTAACACAGGAAGTAGCTCCTCCTTCAGAGAGGTAGGACCACTGCAGGAGGAAGGATAAGGTTTTAGCTCTTAGCTCTGACCTCTTGGCTTTCTTCTTTGCATTGGTTCTGTGTTTCTTATTTAATAAGATGGTTGGTTACATCTACACACTGCTATTGAACTTGTGTTTGTATTATTTTAATTATATCTTCTTAATATTAATTCTTAATAATTTAATGTTCAGAAAAACACAAATTTGTATTCATTTCATGGATGATTCTATGGATTCTTAATCTTAACTCATTGGTAAAAGGACAATGTTTAAGGAAAATTATGAGCAACACTTTGTGTCCACAACTATTATCTATATAGATAGTTAATAGAGTTAAGCAGATTTTCCAAGGTATCTGAAACAACAACTAATTTAAGTAGTCTGAGAAAGCATTTGGATTAGGCATAAATAAGTAATGACAAGGGAAAACTTGAAGAAAGGACAATGCTCAATTATGTTTCACATACCTAATACTAATGCATATCTGATGGAATATAGGTGCTACTTGTCATTATAAACCTATATCTGAATGAGTAAAAGAGCCATTATTTACATTTAAAACTAATCATTGTATATCTTCTTTATACATGGTACTGTTACATAAGGATACCTTCACACAAGCATAGGTTGTGAACTAATAACATTCCTCTTCATGTGAAAACTCTCCCTTTTCCCTCCCCTCCAGTGAGCTCCTGTGTTCACCTAGATTGTCTTGTTTTTATTTTAATATTGTATATATTTTACATAATAATATTATATTTAATATGTGGATATATGAACATACATAAAGTCTAGAAATTACAAAGGAAAGAAATCATACATATGTGTATCTTTCTGAGAAAGAGATCATATATATGTATGAGCACATATAAGTATATGTATATATATATGCATATGTGTATTTGTCCTTCTGTGACTTGTTTAATTAGCTTAAAACTGGTTTAATTAGCTATATATGATCATTAAAAAATACTCTCATTTTAATTCCTGATAGTAGGTGGGCTTGAAATTTTTCTGTAAGAAAAGTAAACATAATAACTATAAATTATAATTAATAAGATGATAAATGGTTTCTAAGTTTGTGTAAATTAGAGGAGATGGAGAACTGATAGCAGAAAGCCTTGAAGTCCATTCTAAGGGACCATCAGAAAATAAATTCTTAAAGTGTCAAGATATTAAATGACATATATGAGAATGAATTTGAGGAATTCAAATGAATTATAATAGCAGACTTTTAGTGAAAAGAATATCTCAAGCATATTTTTGAGTTTACAGCATTTAGCATTGAGTAAGTGACAACCATAGCAGTAGGTAAGATGACTGAATTTATATACAAAAATATTATTGAAAAATATTTATTTAATTTTGGGGGTTATAATATGATTTCATCATTTCCTCTTCTTTTTCCTTCATTTGAACTCTCATCTATGCCCATATTTGTTGTTTTACAAATTCATGGCTTCTTTTTTATTAATTGTTATTAAGTGAGTATATGTATACGTATATGTAATATGCTTATTTATTCCTCAAAACATTAGCACAGCCTGCTCAGTCTGCATAACATTATGTGTATGTATGCTTTGTTGATGGAAAAACTAATGAAACGAACTCTAGTGTATGAGAAGGTTTTCTAAGTGATAATAAACAACTGCAAAGAAATTTCAAACTATGTCCCGTATTCTTTACCTGAGTAATTTCCTAAACTCCATACCAAGAATAATTCTAAGCATTCTCTTATTTAAAAATGGTAAGAGTAAGCAATAAATAAAAATTTTCTGGTATAATTATTAGTATAAACAAGTTAATGTTTATTAAAGAAGAGAAAAATAAATTAGTCCTTTTGCTGGTTCATTATTTTACTCTTTGGATACACAGTCATGAAATGAATGATGGATGTGTCATATTAGACATGTTAATACTAATTAATAAAAGGAAATTACTTGGGAAAATATGGAGAGGTTTTGAAATTGTTAGATTTATATGACGCTTTTCCAAGCATGACTGAAACTAAATTCAACAAGATATTTGAATCGCCTTCTCTCTTAGGTAGCATATAAAAAAGCACAAGAATATCTTGGTTAGTCAGAATTTGTACGTTGTAGGGATAATCCTTATTGTAGTTCCCTTTCTTGGGCCTCTTATTAACTTTTTTTCTGGTTGAGTTTCACATAAGAAACAGAAACAATTAAAGTGGAATTCTCCCAGGTGCTTCTTGCTGATATAGTTACTTTCAAAGCTCTTTTAGATAGAGCCTATTATAGAAATGTTTGTGCACATACTGATTGCCTACTCTACTTCTCTTGCAGCCAGCTCCTAGTAATGCTGCCAACAGAGAGCACAGAGCCACCTGAACTTTCTATTTCTGAAACTATCCTTAGCTCAATTCAGGGGGAAAAATTGTCAATTATTCCTTCATTCTTGAAGTATTTTTCATACGTCTACCATAACCTGTATCCTGAACTAAGTGAATTCATTTAAAACATAATAACAATAAGTGTTGATTTTAAGTTTTTTATAATCTATAGGAGCCACAAATCAAATATTTTCTGTTGTGTTATTTAGGACATTTTAGCGCCTTACTTAATTGCCCAACTCTACCTGAAATTTCACCCACTGCCAAGAAACAGTCTCAGTGAGAAAAAAAAATGTGTTTTGCACTCTGTCCCATTTGACAGGTAAAGGAGGATGACCAATTCTTTCTGCTGTACACTGTGCAAGCAAACAAGGCTTTAGATGGTCTAGTAATAATTCTTACATTTTGCTGGTTATAAAATGCAAAATTTTCCATTTTGTAAAAATTTTACATTTTCTAAAAACATAGCTAAATAGTTAGATTGCTTTGTTCAATAGCTCATTAACAATTATACAGTTCACTAGGAGCCCAAAAGTCTCATTTTAAAGGGACTTTCTGAAATGTAACTTCATGTATGTATAGTATGATAGTATTTCTCAAACACAGCACACACATTATTCTGGCCTCTTTTCCACAAGAAGAAAAAGTTCTAAAGACATAAACTCTTGTTTCTACTCAATAGAGATAAATAAATCAAATTTAGAGATATTTTAAATGATCTACCTAATTAATTAATAGTAATACAGATTTGAATTATTATTAGGTAATATTAGTTCCTTCTTGGGTCTCTGAGGGAGTTGAAGATTAGTTAGTTATAGTTGAAGATTAGTTAGTTATAGTTGAAGATTAGTTAGTTATAGTTGAAGATTAGTTAGGCTAGAAAGTGAATTAGATACATTTTGGACTTACCAAAATAGGATAGATAATGGAATTATTTTCTCTGAATTTGTCAAATACAAATGGACTAGACATTTTTAGGTATTTATTACTTGTATATATTGTATATAGTTATTGTACTTCTGTATATAGTTTTTCTTATGTTAGTTATAAACTTTTTCCTTTTTGCTTTTTATTAAAATAGAAAAGGGGAAATATGGTGATATTTTATTTGTACTGAAATGTGATTTTATTTGTAAGTTAATAAATAAAGTTAATAAATAAATTTTTCCTACATTTAATTATTTATCTTTGGAATATTTATTATATAATATTAAAAACTCTGTAAACAGCCAAATAGACAGTCACACATATATAATTCATATATATATATATATAGTGCATTTATATCCAAGAACTCTTATATGTAATTGATGTTTAAAGTGAGGCTTTAGGTATGTAAATGTAGTTTTTAACTAGAAAAATGAGAGAAAGTTTGGTAAATTTTAAAATATTTTTTTAAAATGCCACCTGTCTACTCTCTGTATAAGTATGCTATAAATTAAGATTATCAATCAGATAGTACCCAGTATATTGAGGAATTTTTATCCTCTCTTGGCCCATAAAAATTAAAAAAATTGTGTGCATATTTTATTGCAAATTGTACTTTATGTAGCACAAAGAAAATTATACTTATGTCTTGTTCATGCACTTTTCCTAAAGAATGAACAATTTCTAAATCTCTTGTTTAACCTATATCTATTTTTTAACTTTCTTGGATACTAGACTTTTTGAAACTTGCAGCTCTATATTCTATCTTTTATGAGGTATTAATTTTTGAAATGTTTTAGTTTTTAAAATACACTGTTACTCCAGGCACTGAAAGTGGAAGATTTAAAAAAGGATAATAGGTAATGTTACTTTATACGTTGTCAAGGAAGGCTTCCAGTTGCTGAGGATTGGAAGTTAGTTTTGAACTTTTCTTTCATATGCAAGGTTTCCTTTAATGTGCTATCTCCAACATAGAAATCCATAAGCTTATGCAACATAAGTAGGTTTTATTTATTACTAGGCAAAGAACTAGCTATTCTTGAATTTAAGTATGAGTTCCTTGATGAGATATTTAAGTTGAAATGGTTAATAATTATACATGATAATTAATTCCAATACTGATTAAATCCTTTCATAAAAAGTGATTTTACACATTATGTTATTACAGTGCTCATTCATATTTGTATTTATTTGGTTGTCTTATTAAATAGAAACTCTTGCACTGTTGTATGAATTGTGAAACACTGAGAATTAAATAAATTATTTCCATTATTTTACTAGATAAATACATATTAATTGAGAAAATAAAATAGAAAAATAAATGTGCCTTTGTATTTCTCACACTGATATTACATAATCACATTGTAAGTCATCACAGTCCACATGCTGGATTAACCAGAATGCAGAGGGGACTAGCGTAACCACACCAACCCTTGTTGAACATATTGTACCTACTTTTCTTAATGAGAGAAGTTATGTCTCTGTGTCTGTTGGCGTGAGGCTTTTCCTCAAGAAATGTGGAACCCATGTCTATTCCCACTTGATAGAGAAACCACAATGTCAACAACAACAAAATAACAATTAAAGAACACCCAAGTCCAATTTGGTGAATCAATCCAAGCAAAAGAAAAATTCAACTGAGATATGAATTCAAGACAAAATTAATAAAAATTATATTTTCACAACAAGTAAATTTGTATGAACTTTAAATTTCTGAGTGTGAAGAAAAATATGATTGTCATCTAGTACAAGGCTAAATTTACTGATTAGGGTAGTAATAAAGTCATCTATGATGCAGAGATAATAGTAGCCATTTGTGAGAATTTATAATTTATTTTTTATTCATCACCATTTGCCTCGTTATACAAAATATTTGAAAATATTAGAAAATTAATAAAGTTCTGAAGACTGAGGTTCTTTTAAATCATTCCAAAAACCCAGAACAGAGATTTACAGATCGATTCTTGTGACTATTTCGTATTAATGACTGCATTTGAAGCTACTTCAGTAATTGACTTCAGGTGTGCACTGTTACACTTTTACATTATAATTATCCATATTCATGTGCTTGGAAAGTATAAATTGCTTTAAAAATAACTACTGTTGGGTATTCTTATATACTATATACTTTTAAAAAATCCTAATTTTCCTGTCATATGTCCAGCATAGTTCACATCAGAGAGAACCTGTGATCAGTATTAAATAGCAATCATTCTTTCAACTTTCTTAGAAGCAAATATTAATTATGAGACATTGATCTAAATATAAGTCATATGCAGGCATAATCATGAAGATTTCACATTTTTGTAAACTTGAACCTTCTTTTAGTGCAGATAACACCTGTAATCCATAAGTTTAGAGACTTATTGAAGTGTGATAAAATCATAAATAAATTGATTTGTGAAAAATTTAGATGTAGCATTTCTATTGTTTTGCTGAAAATTTCAGTATAAATGTAATATTTATTAAAGTTAGCAGTGAATTTTGGTCCACTTAAAGGTATTCTAATATCTTCAAAATAATGAGTCAGTCTGACATCTTGAGTTGCTTTATATTATAATCATCACAGATTAGCTTCAGACTTAGAGTCACTTTATATACAGAGAAAATCAATAAAATGTTAAGATCCACAGATAGTAAGATTGACCACATTAATTTCCTTTTATGTAATTCTAGTATTTCTGCTAGCTATGTATGTTTAGTAATTCACAAGTTTTCCATATGTTATAACTCAGAGAAAACTCTAGATATTTTCCTGGATTTTGTAGTTATTTCTCAAAAGTGAGACATTGCCTCTTGGAAAGAGGAGGCATGCTCATTAGATTTAGTAGGCTAATGTACTTTTAAGACTCAGAAACTAAGCAAGTTACAAAATTCACAAGGTCCCTATGCTAGCATACAGAAGCATTAACAAACAACCGGGAAGAGAAGACATGCTTGGGGTACATCCCATTGTGCACAAAACTTCAAAGGTTCAGCTTGTGACTCGTCATTAACTATGCTACAATGGCATTCACTGTGATTCAACTGTCTGTTAGCCACCCCTTCTCCTCTAAGTAATCTCTGACCCACGCTCTACTAAATCCTCCCAGTAAACTCATTGGTTAAGCCCTAGATTGGAGATATCTTTTCTCCAACCTCTCATAGATGCCTCTTCTCAGTAAAGAGTCTTTTGTTCTCATTTCTCCAAGATGAGTCTTGGGTAATTGTGATAAAAGTTTAGCTAACATAGACTTCAGAAAGCTGTCTCTAAATAATAAATCTCCAAATTATCAACATATTTGAATTTTTCTAAGTATATGATACATTAGTCCAGTGAAAATGAAACTGAGAAGACATGATTAAAAAATTTAAAACTGAGGAAAGCAATTGATGAAGATACCAAATGATGGAATGATCTCCCATGCTCTTGGACCAGGAGGATTAACATGATAAAAATGGCCATTCTACCAAAAGCAATCTGCAGATTCAACACAATCACCATCAAAATTCCAATGTAATTCTTTACGGACCTTGAAATGACGATTCTCAAACTCATGTGTAAAACCAAAATACCCAGGATAGCTAAAATAATCATGAACAATAAAAGAACTTCTAGAGGTATCACCCTCCCTGATTTCAGGTTGTACTACAGAGGGATAG